>VDFB02039270.1:0-33104 GCA_007258455.2 Sequoia sempervirens
TATCAAATATAATTGTATCAAGTGGCAATGTTGTTGATGCTGCACCTTTTAGTCTTATCACCATTGAATCCATTAGTGAGCAACTTCATAGTCATATTGCAAATTAGTGTTCTACCATAGTCACTATAATGGGAAATCTCACAGAACCGTTGAAACAGGTAAAGGATGGCATATTGTAAAAATCTAAATGTGCTCATTATTAGATCTTGGTTGTATTTTCATTTTAATAACTGTATTTTCATTTTAATAAACGTATTCTAAAACCCTCATTGAAATCTTATTTTCAGGTTGTAGCTCATCAAATTTGAGAGGTGAACATGCACTCTTTACTTTCATCCGACCATGACCAATGAGATTTCTAGATAGGAAGTTGTCATCCTTTTCATTAAAATCCTTCCAATCTTCTCTCAAGGGTTGTTCGATTGGAATGGGAGGGCAAGGCTATTCTGAATCGAGCAATATATGCACCACAAATACTATAACTACATTTACTATATATTTTCATGTCTTTTTTCCCTTCAATTTTTGTAGCATTTGTATCGTATCTTGGATTTGTCTTCCATGGCAACCAAGAGTGTAATGAAGGATGTATTTCTTGGATCTTTGTTTATGCAGCTATATGCTATTTGTAATTTCTTTGGTTATGTAGTTGTTTGCTATTTGTATATTCTTTTTTTCTCATGCAATACAATTTTTTTTTTTGAATATCTATGATATATGAGCTTTATATGCATAAAGTTGTTTGTTGATTGTATATTTATTTTCATGTTAATCCAATACAAAAAAACATTTTAATATCTATGATATTTGAAGTTTATATGCATAAATTTGTGAGAATTAATTAAGTTAGATTTGATTTATAATTTGAATAATTGATTCACTCAAATAAATGACTAAACCATGACTAAATAAATGACTACTATGACTAAAATAAATAAATACAATCACCAAATATATGACTACAATGACTAAATATATCACTACAATGGCTAAATATATGACTACCATGACTAAAATAATGATTAAATATATCACTAAAGTAATGACTAAATTAATGATTAAATATGTGATTAAATTAATGACTAAATATATGACTAAAGTAATGACTAAATAACTGACTACCATGACTAAATAAATGACCAGTTAACAACAATCAATGACTAGATTAATGACTAAATTAATGACTAAATATATGACTAAATAAATCACTACCATGACTAAATAAATGACTAGTTAACAACAATAAATGATTAAATTAATGACTAAATCAATGACCAGAATATTATTGATCAACTGAAGCCAAATTAATGACAAATTAATGACTAAAATCAATGACTAGATAAATGGCTAGAAATGGTTTAGTCCATAAATTTGATCGCTTTATAAATGGCCGACGTATTACTAATGGTCAAGTGACCAAAATTAGTCATTTATATGCAATTTTTAATAGTTTATTTAGTCATATATTGTTGTTTTTGTACTAGTGAAAGTTTTAACAAAAAGAGGGTCAGGACACAACTGGTGAACACAACTCAAACTTCACAACGAACCAATAGCCAAAAATATGGATATAGCAACCTTCAACAACCATGACCAACATATTTGAACCATGTGAACATAGGGGAAAATATTGGATCATTATCTTGAGCAACAACTGAATACCTGTAAACTTTCTTTAATACAATTTTCTTAATATCCTCAACATATACAACCAACATCAATTAGTAGATAACCAGTTGACCAGTTGACATCAATGACAACACCTTTATTCCTTTCTCCATTCTTACAACATTTCATCGGCTATATAGGTGGAAAAATCATATAAGGTATTTATGTTAAGGTGTTGGATACTCGTAGCCATGTACATATGGGTCATTGACATACTAGAGCTAAGCTCAAAACCTAGAATTTGGTAGAGGTAGTAATAGGTCTTCTGAAAATATGGTTGGAAATACTTAATTGGGAGGGGATCAGCATCATATGGTCCCAAAGTAATCTTTCTTTTGTATTTTCCCTTCCCTACTGATATCATAAAATTGGTCAACACTGACACCCTGAAGTTGTGTTTTACCCTTTTGTATTCCTCCCTCAACATCTTCTCATCAATCTTAACCATGTCACTGCTCCAAGTGTTCAACTTGAACACATATGCAATGCCTTCCTTATTAACCCATACCAAATTCTTTCCATCATGAGTTATAACAACCCTAACCAGAGGGTCATAGTTCGCAACAATTACTTTGAGAAGATCAACATCTATGAACATGTTGGGTACAAAAATTTTACCCATGTCCAACCTCCAGGGGTTTCAAAAAGGGATAACAACATTCCTATTTCCAAACCATCCTTGGAAAAGACTCCATTGGGAGTATGGTAGGGAAGCATCTTTAATTGTACAATAATAATTAGTGATGCCAAATTTAGTTCTAAGGCCAAAGTACATACATTGTCCCTTTGATATCTCAGAGGCTGAAGATGTCAATTGTTTGGTTAAGTCCTATGATAGAGGTCTTTTAGTGGGCTTTGACTCGAAATATTGGTTGATTGACATAAATTCTTTGACTTTGGGTGCCATAGTAATAAATTTTGTGTAAACTAGGGTTTACTACACAACAAATTACAAGCTTACAACTAGGGTATAGGTTGATGCAAGGCAATAACAGGACTAGATAGGCTAATCATTCGAATTGAACATCAAACCTTAAAAGAAATGCAAAAAAACCAGAAACACTAATGGAAAAATTATAAAATGAGCACTTACAACAAATTTTTAAACAATTGAGAAGTAGGATAGCAATTTTACGTACTGGTTTTGCAAGTGCTTGAAAACCCTAATTCTTGTCATCGAATTAGCTTGAAAATTTTAGCAAGAACTCCTTAGATGCATTAAATGCTTTAACAATTTGCAATTATACTTTAAAGCAAGTTATATGGCTTTAAAACATACCAATTGACAATTTGGTAGCTTTGCATCATATCTACCATTATGGTTTGCTCATGCGAACTAGAATGGCTGATACAACTCATTTTCCCTCAATCTTGAACTTTGAAATTTAACTATCAATCTCGTAGTGAGATGGCCCAATAGATGGCTCAAATTTGGTCAAATAAGTTTAAAATTTTGAGTACAAACAACTATCACCATTGATCAACCAAAAAATGCCATATGGATTTATCTCCATGTCACTCTGTAGACTCCACCATCTCCACAAGCGTTGAAATTGTCTACATGTCAACCTCCCTACTTCCCCTCTAGATTCAAAGTGTGTGCATCTTACGATAGTGGGGAGGAGGGGAACAGATGATATTTTTTCGTCAAAAACCATAGTAACCATTGATTTGAACACCTTTAGTCATCAGTGCCTTTGAGTAGTGGTAGGACCCACCAAAAGGGTGGTCAAGTGTCATCTGCGCACTATCCCATCAAATCCTTAATTTGATTAATTTAATCCTGCAAGATGGGTCAACCAATAGAAAGTAGTCAATGGGACCGACCAAGCATAACAAAGGGTTTTAATAAGCATGTTCACTTATTACATGGCTTAAAAGGGGCCACCTACCTAGGTTTATAACATGAACAATATTAACCGAATATTAAAACCCAAACTTAGGGAAAGAACAAGAATTAAAGAATTTTATGACCTACATAAGACAAGGAAAGATTTATAAGGATTCTATGGGTAGAAACTGGGAACACTAGGCTTAAGGGGCTGGTGAGTAAATGGATGCAAAGGCATAAGATATGACTTAAGAGATCAGGAACAGGTAAAACCTAGTCAACTTTGAATTAGATTATTATAATGTAGGTAAAGGAAAAGACACCTAGGGTTTTTGAGAGGGTTTAGAACACACATAAACCCTAGAACATAAGAAATAATAGAACCCTAAGCCCTATGACACATTCCAAATCAACAGAACACCTAGATCATAAAGACAACCAGATTTAAGCATCTTTTGGGATGCCTACTATAAGATATTTGATAGCACATATAGGATATTAAGAAATGTTATCATTTTTATCTATAATAACAAAATATGACTCAAATACTTAAGTGTATTTCTATAATTTTAAATATAATATGGACTTATCTTGCTCTTCAGTATTGTATTCACTATCTTCTAACTCAAAATAATCAACGATCATTTATAAGTTATGGATGTTGAATTATTATCTTTTGTTCAAGGAATGGATTAATATTCCTTTTAGTCATTTATCAAAGATTATGTGAATGGAAATGCAATAGGAATTTATTAGTGCGATAAGTGTTGTTCTTTAAAAATGATGCAGAATCACATATCAAATTCAATACCATGGAATAAAATATAAAATATAAAATATCACAATTTCATGGAATACAATATAAAATATCATCAACTACAGTTTGGAGTATGATTCATGAAGTGTAATGATTCACAATTTAAAGAAATACAATATAAAATACCATCAACTATAGTTTGGAAAATGATTCATGAAGTGTAGTATAAATACCTAAAAGCTATTAATTCACTTCCATTTCCCAAATGGAGTCAGGGTCCTGAAACTGGCGTTCAACTTGAGATAAAGTAAAGAGTCATCTTGATTCTAAGTTTGGTCTTCATTTTCTTCAACCTGTATCTCAAATTCAACATTCATTGTGTCACTGTCATTTGTCTCACTGCCACTACTAGTTCCACCAATACCAATGTTTGGAATTGGAATGTTGCACAACCCTCTTCTTTCACATATGGACATCCAGATTGTGAGTGCCCTTTCAAAAGGAATTTTTTTGACATTATACGCAGTTCCTTTCTTCCTCAAGAAATTTTCCAAATCAATCTCTATTTTTTTCTTAACTTTGATTTCAAAAATTCCAATAAACTAAAAAATCTCTCATCCTCCATTGACCCCAATATCATTGTTTGACATAAATTAGCAAGTTTGAAATTTTTTGATATTGAACCATGTAATATTTCACTCTAACCTAAGTTTATCCAAACCTTTGTTATTGATCCTTGTTCAAAGGACTTCTACATTATTATGGAATCATACTAGTGCATCATACTTCTTGTAAAATTCTTACATTGTTGTCTAAGCTTATCTAAATTCATAATTCCTTTTATTTTTTGCTCATTGTATGCTACACTTTCCAAAAAAATTTCAATCAAGATATTTACTTTATCATGAAAATATTTTGGTCTATCTCAGTTTACCCAAAAATTGAGGATACACAATACCCATGGCTTCAAGTATTTCATGTTGAGGGAATCTATCATAAATCTCTAAGGAAATACATTTTGGAATTTCCTTCAAATTATCACTAATAGATTTAACAATGTCATTAAAATATTCTTTTTGTTGGGAAAATGTGTCTCAACCTTGCAATTATATATAGTTTATTGTTTCTGGTATGTGGTGACTGATTATGTAAATATTGTACACTCATAGCAAGACGTGGGCTTCAAGGCATCACCCCAAAAAAAAAATTGGTTGAAACATCAAGGTTTTTTCCCATTGACATATGTCAAGGTTCTTTCCCACTGACACATTAAGGATTTTTCCTGCTAACACGTCAAGGTTTTTCATTAACTGCAGCAAATGAAAAATGACCTTGTAAAACCCTAATTCTAGAAGGTTCCAAAAATCTTGTTATAAGCAGCTGGGTTGTATGTAAACGAGGGTGTATTCTGAGAGTTTTATAGTGGTCATGTTGTCTCTTGATCTCTGGTGGCGATACTCCTATGAGAAGCTTTCTCTGCAAGTATATTGTAATCTTTTATTTCTAAATAATATATTGAGTGGCTTTTGGAGTGTGGGTTTTTTCTCTCGAAAGGGTTTTCCCCATGTAAATCATTGTGTTGTGGTATGCATGATATTTGGGTTTATTTTTGTTTAGGTTTTTGTAACTATTAAAGATCTGTAAAGTTTTGTATTTTTTTCCTCTTAAGATTAGTGTAGGAAGTTGTTTTGGTACCTTAGCTTCCTTACAAGTGGTATCAGATCTTGATCACCTTTGGTTTCAATTGTGGGTTGTTGGGTTTTTTAAACTAATCTAGATTTGAGTGGGAGCTTGTGTAGAAGACACTTTGTGATCTTGTTATAGGAATTTTCAGAAGGCAAGGTCATTAGGGAGAATAGAGGTGGAGAAATTTTCTGGAAATAATTTTGATATGTGGAAGCTAATGATGGAGGATTTGTTGATAGATTGAGATCTGTTGGATGTTGTTGATGAGAATGTTTCAAGGCCTGTAGATCCTACTAAAGCTGCTCAATATGATGTTATGGATTGTAAAGCCAAGGATCTAATCAGGTTGTGCTTGGTAGACTCTATTTTAATTAATGTCTGTGAAGAGACCTCTACACATAAACTATGGAAGAAGCTTGGTGAGATGTATTAGGCCAAATCTTTAGTGAACAAGATTTTCTTGAGGAAGAATTTCTATTCCTTAAGAATAAAAGAGGGTGGACAAATCACAGATCACCTAGAAGGGTTCAATAAGTTGGTGGATGAATTGGCATCAATTGGTGTCAAAATGGATAAGGAGGAGAAATGTCAGATCTTGCTTTGTTCTTTTCCTAATTCATGGGATTCTCTTGTTATGGCTATTGGGGGTACTTCTAATATATTGAAGACTGAAGATGTGGTGGGTTCTTTTCTTTTTGAAGAGATGAGGCAAAAGGTATCCATCACTTCCAAGGAGGCCCTAAATGTTCATGGAAGACCTAAGGAAAAAGGAAATAACAATGAGAAGCCTGACAAATCCAAGTCCAGGGGGAGATCTAAATCTCCTGGAAAGTCCCAAGTTATTTGCTATAATTGTGGTAAGCCTGGACATGTTCGTAAGGAATGCAAAGAAGAAAAGAAGAAATTTGATTTTGATTCAAAATTTGAGAAGGAAGATGGTGATGCATTCATTGCATCTTTAGCAACTCATGTAAGTAATGGTGCATGGTTAATTGACTCAAGTGCATCTTTTCATATGACCTTTAATAGAGATTGGTTTTGTGAATATGAAGAATTTGATGGAGATAAGGTGTAGTTGGGTGATGATTCTCATTTAGACATTGTTGGTCATGGTAAATTTAAAATCATATTTTCTGATAGTAGAATAAAAAAGATTAATGGTGTGTTGCATATCCATAGATTAGCATGAAATTTCTTATCTATGAGAAAACTAATAGATGTGGGTGTGTAGGTAGTATTTTCTAATGCAAGATGCAAGATGGTTAGAGGTTTTATGGTGATTGCTAGAGGTGTCAAATATGGTACATTGTATAAGCTCGATGCATGCACTATTGAGTGCAATAGTACTTTTGTGAAAAGAAAGTTTGTAGAAGAAGTGACGGTTTCACCTTCAATAGATGGTCATGGTTTTTGGGTATCCAAGGGTGCTCTTTCTTCTAAGATAAAGTTACTTGTAGAGAAAACTATGTTATGGCACCAGAGACTTGGCCACATTGGAGAAAAGGGTTTAAGGACCTTGAATAATAATAACCTTGTTTCAAAGGTTTTTTTTTTTGTAATCTTGAATTTTATTTCTATGAGCATTGCATTTATAGAAAACAAAACCACATTCAGTTTTACTTGAGTTCTCATAAATCTTATGGTGTATTGGATCTTATTCATTCTGATGTATTTGGTCCTCCAAATGTTTCTTCAATTGGTAAATCCACATATTATATTCCATTTATTGATGATTATAGTAGAAAGACATGGGTATATTTTGTAAAGAGTAAATCTCAATTTTTGAGCCAATTCAAACAATTTAAAGCAATGGTTGAGTTGTGGGATGGAAAGAAAATAAATGTTTGAGGACTGATAATGGTGGTTCAAATTTTACTCTAATGATTTTGATAGATTTTGTAAAGATATTGGTATTCATAGACAGAAGAAAAATTTGTATTCTCCACAATAGAATGGAGTTACAGAAAAAATGAATAGGACATTGATGGAGAAAGCTAGGAGTATGTTGAGTGGTGCTGGCCTAGAATAAAGGTTTTGGGCTGAAGTTGTTACCACTACCTATTGCTTGATTAATAGGTCTCCTACATCATCTCTTGTTGATAAGATTCCTATAGAGGCATGGTCGGGTTGCAAGCCTTCATTAATACATCATAGAATTTTTGGTTGTGTTGGCATATGCACATGTGCCAAAGGAGAAGCAAAAAAATTGGAGAACAAGGATGTGAAATTTATCTTCATCGGATATAGTTATGGTGTGAAAGGATAGAAGCTTTGGAATCCCATTGAACATAAGGTAATACATAGTAGAATTGTTATTTGTAGATAAATTAAGAATTCTTCTATTACATTGTAACCAGAACAAAGTAAATAGGAAGATGTGATTCAATTTCCTTCTACACCTAAGAATGTTTAATCAAGGCCCAAGGATAGACAAGTTGAGGAGAGCTCATCTAGATCTAGATCTTCAGAAGAGGAGGAAGAACCTCCAACTCAGCTTATTCATTGGTCTACAAGGCATAGAAAACCACCTAAAAGGTATTCACCTTATGATTGGAGATGTGGTTTTTCTTTGAATACTAACATCATGGATGAACCCAGATCTATAGAAGAGGCACTAGGTATGAATGATGCAAAATCCTGGAATATTGCTATGGATGAAGAAATGACATCTTTGAAAAAGAATGATATAGGGATCTTGTACTATTTCCTGAAGGATGAAAACCTATTGGTTGTAAATGGGTGTTCAAGAAAAGGATTGGTTCAGATGGAAGTATTGAGAAGTACAAAGCAAGGTTGGTTGTGAAGGTTTACTCTCAAGTTGAGGGTGTTGATTATGGTGAGATATTTTCTCCTATTGCAAAAATGACATCCATTATATTTTTGTTGTCTATTGATGCTACTTAGGTTTTAGAGTTTAAGCAAATGGATGTGAAAAATTCTTTCCTTCATGGTGATTTGGAGGAGCATATTTATATGACATAGCTAGACCACTATGTGGTGAAAGGTAAAAGTAAGTTGGTTTGCAAATTGAAAAAATATTTGTATGGCTCAAAACAAAGTCCTAGTATGTGGTACCAAAAATTTGATACATATGTGTTGATTTTGGTATTTGAGTGTTTTAAATCAGATCATTGTTTTTATTACAAAACTGATGGTGATCATTTCTTGTTTATTGCATTATATCTTGATGATATGTTATTTATTGGTAGAGGGAAAGGTATAATTTCAAAACTAAAATATCAACTTTCTGCTAAATTTGAAATGAAACATCTCGTGCAGCTAAACACATTTTGAGGATGGAAATTAAAATAGATATAGAGTGAGCAGAAAGCTATAGATTGGTTAAAGCAAGTATGTCAACTCAATTTTACAAAGGTTTGATATGTAGGATTGTAGACCATTGTGTTTTCCTATTTTAGTTGGAACAAAGTCATCTATTTTAGATTGTCCAACATCTCCATTAGAGATGGAAGACATGAGCAGAGTGCCTTACCAGAGTGAGGTTAGAAATTTGATGTATGTTATGGTTTGTACTAGACCAGACATTGCTCAAACAATGGGAGTTCTTTCCAGATATATGTCTAATTAATCTTGGTAGAGTTCATTGGAATGCAGTTAAAAGAGTCTTCAGATATTTTTGGGGTACCTCAGATTATTCCTTATGTTATCATAGTATTATGACTGAAGACGAGATTTCCCTCGATATTCATGGTTATGTAGATTCAGACTGAGCAAGTGATGTTGATAGTAGAAAATCCACCAATTCTTATGTTTTTACTTTATTTGGTGGTGCAGTTAGTTGGATGAGTAAGCGACAGAATGTGGTTTCTTTGTCCACTACTGAAGCAGAGTATATGGCAGCTAGTCATGCTTGTAAAGAATCCATTTGGCTTAAGAGACTATGTTCAAATATTGGAATAAAATAAGGTGCAGTGACAATTTATTATGACAATCAGAGTGTGATATGTCTACCCAAGAACCCAACATTTCATGCCAGGATTTTTCCAGCTGACACGTCAAGGTTTTTTCATTGACACATCAAATGAAAAATGATTTTGTAAAACCCTAATTCTAGAAGGTTCACAAAATATTATTATAAAAGGTTGGGTTGTATATAGATGGGGGTGTATTGTGAGAGTTTGATAGTGGTCATGTTGTTTCTTCATCTCTAGTGGTGATATTCCTATGAAAAGCTTCCTCTACAATTATATTGTAATCATTTTATTTCTGAATAATATATTGAGCGGCTTTTGGAGTGTGGGTTTTTCTCCCCAAATGGTTTTCCCCATGTAAATCATTGTGTTTTGGTATGCATAATATTTTTTTTAATTTCTATTTAAGTTTTTGTAATTGTTAAAGATATATACATTTTTTCATTTTTCTCCTCTCAAGATTAGTGTAGGAAGTTGTTATGCTACCTTAGCAGATAGCTTCCTTACACCTTTCTAATAGGTACTTCTCTGATAGAGTGTCTAGTTGTCTTACAAGGGTACATTGGTATCTCAAATTCATGTACATTGGATACATAAGTTCTTGCTTGCATTAAACTGTAAATAATTATCAGGCTTATTCAAATCAATAATTTTCTGCTACACAAAATAATTTGGGCTTTCTTCTATTAGAACTAGATGATTAAGGGTCATGTGTGTATGTCTATGTACTTTGGCATATTCATATATATATATACATATTTTTATCTTGGGCTTTCTTCACAAGATTGTTCATTTCATCCAGCATGGGGAGAAGACTAGCTAAAGTCTTGAGAGTGTATATCGTTTAACCTATATAAGAGGTCAGGAGCTTTGTCTATTGTGTTGCAATGCTTGTACATTACTCCAATCAAGGATTTATATTCTGAAATAACTTGTTGCACTAGTCCATGTAGGGAGATCCATCTGGCATCAACATCCTTGAGAAGCATGTTTCCAGCCATTACTCCCTCAAAAAAAATTGGAAATTATGTGAAATATTTGGGACTTTGACAAAAGTATGCGTAGAGCTCACTGACTAGATTTTCAACTTTTGATACTATAGGAAACTTTCTTACAATTTTGAATGCTAAATTCATTTTGTGGGTCATGCAATGAATTCCAAGCATGTATGGTGCACTAGTAGTTTGTACCTTTGTTCAAACACCACTCCTATGACATTGCATCATTGCAGCTCCATCAAATCCTACACACACCAACTTTTTGGCAATTTTCAAGTCATCCATACCTGCAATTTCATTCAAATATTTCTTGACTAGGGTATGTGTAGGATCATCATGGAAAAAAAGGGCCTTAAGTGGCAAAAAATTCAAAAAAATCAGAGTTAGACAACTTGACGTAAAAATTTGAATAAGTTATCTATATTATTTCAAAAATATCTAACAATAGAATCTCTAGAAAATTGAATGTAGTTTCTAAACTACTAGGTTTGTTTAAAAGAAAAAATCTATTTCGTGAAAATTTGAAATTTCAATGCAATAGTACTTAAATTTCAGGGAAAAAATAAGAAGTAGGTGTCAGTCTGACCACCCTAACCAAAATAAAATGATAATATTTTTTTATAATATTTTAAATATAAGTAGAGAACTCATTTCCTAATGTGATGCATATTTTTTTGTAATTTTTTTCAAGTAAATAATTAATTATGAATTTTTTATTACAATTTTAAAAAAATATAAAAACTCGTATGTCTGACCACCTTAACTTGGTCAAAACTTTATGAAATTTAATTTTTCTTTTTTTAATCCTATAGTATGCAAAGCATAGAATGTGATGCATGTTTTGGATTAAAAAAATGTAATACTATTTGAAAGCTATAGATGTTTTTCAATCAACCTATCAATCAGAAATTTAGTCATAATTTGAAAAGAAAATGAATAATAAATACTTATTAAATTCAAAGTAAGGAATAATTTATATTGGTGGAAAGCTGAGAATCTCCTTTAAAACCCCTTTTTCGTTTCATCAATTTTGGGTAAAAAAAGTCGTCAGCCACATACCCACCATATTGCCACTTTTTGGCCCATCATGATACTACACATACCCCCTAGTTCAAATAGATTTTGCGATGTTGAAATGTCCTTCATTTTATGAACATAGAGAAGATGAGCTTGGCAGACATATTTTTTTACAGTATACACATGCATATAGACCCAAGAATATTATCTACCACAGTAACTTCATCTAAAGATAATGCAATGAAGTTTCACTAGATTTTACTTTCTCCTTTAAATCTTGATTTTCCACTATAGCAAAGACAGTTTACTCATTCCCATCCAACATTTACTAACTAATGTGAGCTAGGAAAGTGAGGAAAACCCAAAAATGACAATAAATTAAAATATTTTGGGTAGTCTGTCATAGGACATCCTCTAGAAAAAATATGAAAAATACCACTCATCTGAACAATTTTTTGGCAGATGTGCTCCTTCCATTGCTTTTCCAAATTGAGCCTCAATTGTACCTTGACATGTAGCAAGCTTCAAAATTATTTTCTTATGCTCTTCATATTCCATGGCATACTTAAAATGAAGACATTCTTCCTTTGATTTCCATCGTACGAGTGATTGTTCTTTTTTTTCTACGATTTGTTTTTCATAAACTTTACCTGATATGCTTTTCTATAGTGTCAAGCTTTAGTTGCAAATACTTGTCTCTTTTATATTTCCAACTACAAATCGTACACATGCATTCTATTGTAGTTTCATCTTTGTTTTCTTTCCCCACTGGTACAATGAATGGGTATTTTGACAACCAACCAAGTTGAAAATTCCTTGTCATTTCCCACTCGCGTCCCAATTTTTATTTTCCTTTTTTTTTCTTGCTACCAACATCATCTTAATCCAAGTCAATTATCTCATTTTGGCTAACCAGGGTATCCCTTGGAACATCTTCTATAGTATTTCCATCCTAATTTGACTCATTTAACTCAATGAAAATCCCACCTTGACCTTCTGGTGGTGGTGAGGTATTGTGAATGCCTTCTTCATTAATATTTCGTGGAAGAGTCGATGATGTAGCTCCATCTTGATTTGATGGATCAGAAGCATTTCCAATTCCAAAGTATGATTGTATGGTACCTCTATGTTTTGAGAATTTTGATGGCCTCCTAGTACCTTCACCACCCTTAGGATTCTTACCCTTGTTGCACTTGCTACTTGACATATTGATCTCTCCCTTCAAATAAAATATGGAGAAAAAGATCTTCTTGTTTATGAAGGAAAAAGAATATAGATCTCATTCCCTACTCAATATCATCTTTAAGATTGAATCAAGAATGGAAAAGAGATAAAGAAATATTGTAACACTATGAAGAAATGATCACTCACCTTTAAGTTTAGGTTTTCACTAACTTGGTATTTGTTAATGCAAGAATGCCTATGTTGTAAGTTTGTAACTTTCCTACGATCAACTTCAAGGTTCCAAGTCCAACATTTGAATCAAGAACTGAACAAAATTTGTAAGAATAAATTACAATTTCGATTGTATTTATATCAATCCATATTTGGTGAATTCTATAGGATTTTTAAATGGTATATTAAAAATTTGGCTAATCT
The DNA here is from genome assembly GCA_007258455.2 of Sequoia sempervirens. NCBI lineage: Eukaryota > Viridiplantae > Streptophyta > Pinopsida > Cupressales > Cupressaceae > Sequoia > Sequoia sempervirens. The sequence goes on from VDFB02039270.1 coordinate 13,489, forward strand.
TGCGTGATTATACAATGATACGTAATTTTCAAAGCGATTATGGCCCTACTATTAGCATGGAGGTGTCATTAAAATTGGTGAAATGCATCCTCAAATGTAATTATTTTTTAATGTTACTGGTGAAATGGGTCCTCATAAGAAACTATTTGTAAATTTTAATTAGTGAAATGGGTCCTCACAAGAAACTATTTAGTTGTTTTAATAGTATTAGTGAATATGGAGGTGTTTTATTACATGCTTCTAGGATTCGCAAACGAAAATATTAATCGGTCCATTTGAAATGTGTAGTTTGTTATGACAAATTTATTACTTAAATATGGATCGTAAAAAAATTGATGGTGAATGGACATGCATTGGAATGATAATTCATAAAATTCAAGCGATTTGGCAATTAATTTGAACACCAATTTTGACTTGGCTAATATATCCAAAATTTTCCAATTAGTGAAGATTTGCCACTAAAGTTTTCCCTGGAAGACAAATAGTTTAATTGAATTGATTTCTTATATGGCACCATTCTATCCTCTAAAAAGGAAATTTCTCAAGAAGGACTCATCATTTTCAAAAATCTTCTCAACCAACCCAATGGTAATATTCACCCCCTGGTGGCCCATATGCTTGAAGTTATTCCTCATGCCATCTCCTCTTTTCATCTTTTACACATGGAATGAAGGGCCTTAGATGATGAAATTAAGGATTTTTTTAATTTCTTATCCCTTCCAAGATGCTTGGTCCTAATGGATTTCCCCCTCTTCTTCCAAAAATGTTGGGAATTTGTGGGTCTAGATATGATCAACATTTTTAGAGAGTTTATTTCTTCTGGAAGAATCTTGAAGGATTTTAACAAAACCTTCATAGTCCTTATTCCCAAAAAATCTGAGGCCAATAGATTATCTTATTTTTGGCCAATAACTATTTGTAATACTTTCTACAAAATTTTCTCTAAACTAATTGTCAATAGAATTAAACCTTATCTAGATAAAATGATCCATTCTACCCATAAAGTTTTTGTGTTGGGAAGGAAAATTATTGATGTTGTCATATTGGTCCACAAAACATTATGTACTCGATGAGAAAAAGAAATAAGAAAAGTATGGCCCTCAAATTGGACATCTCTACAACATACATATGATAAGGTGTCTTGGAGCTTCCTTTTCAAAGTCCTATAGATATTTGGGTTCAAAGGAAAAATCTTAAATTTGATAAAATGTTGTGTTTCCTCCCCTAAGTTTTTGGTGATCATAAATGGCTCACCTTGTTAGGATAGCTGACATTATAATTGCTATCCTAATTTAATTTATGTGTTTCCATGTTCTTTGGGAAGTGTTCTAGGGGACATGAGGGATACAATATTCATTATTTATTTTCCAATAAAAATTGTAATTGCATTAAAAGAGGTGGATCCATTACAGTGGCAATCAAAAAGCATCCTGAGAGAATATTCCTCTTGGGCGTTCAACTTTAATGGTTGGGACCACTTGAGTGTGTATGTCCTTGCATGTTATTTGCATGTTTTTCATTCCCTTGCATGGTTGGGTGCCTAATTTTTCATTTTGGTGCGTGTTCATGCATGTAGCCATTAGATCTGGCAAAGAGTTATGGTGCACTTAGGTTTGACTAATTTTTATTTGCTATGGGTTAGACACCCATGTGAATAAAATGTGATAATTTAATATTTTATTCCATGTGTATGGCTTGTCCACTAAGGGGGGCATGGGTTTTTTTATGTGGTTTTTCTTATTTTTTTGGTACATACCATTTTTGGTATTCTCTCCCAAAAACTTAGATATATTGGAACCTTGAGATGGTGGTTTAGTATGAATTCTTTATAGGTTGTTGGAGAAACGAAGTGATTTCAGATTACAGATAGGATTTTTGTATTGATTTACTTCCTTGAATATACAAACAATGGATCTATTTGGGTGTGGATTTTTTTCCCACAAGGGTTTCTCCACATATATCTTATGTCACTTATATTGATAACTTGTGGTATTGCATATTTTTCTTTCATTGTCGAAATTGTCAATCACATAATATTGTTATGGTTATCTTGAACATATAATTTCAAATTTGTTATCACTTCAATAATTTCATATTTCTGCAAGTTATACCTTGATTTCCAACATTTGGTATCAAAGCTAATGGTTCTATTAAGAGAGGGATTCCTTTATTTTGAGTATTGAAGATTTTTTTGTTGTAGTGGGAGCTTGTGTATTGTGGGTTTTGTAGATTTGTAAGAAGATGGTAAACTATGGCTTCTACCTGCCATTTGGATATTGAGAAATTCAATGTCACTTTCTATGAGATGTGGATGTTGAAGATGGAGGATCTCCTTGAAAAAATAGATCAGTGGTTGGCAGTTTTTAAGGAAATGAAACCATAAAAAATGTCTAATAAATATTAGAAGAAAATGGACAAGAAGGTATGAGGAACCATTCAATTCTACTTTTTGGATTCCATCCTCTTGAATTTTTCAGAAGAAGCCACCACATATAAATTGTGGAAGAGGATAGGTGATATCTATCAAACTAAAAGTCTTACTAATAATTTCTATCTCAAAAGACATTTTTATCCTTTGAAAATGAAGGATGGTGATTCTATTGTAGAACATTTAAATGCTTTTAATATAATTATAGGTCATCTTTCATCTATAGATGTTAAGTTAGAAGAAGATAAATTTATTTTTTTGCTTTACTCTTTACCCAAATCTTGGGAAAATCTAAATGTTTCCATAAGAGGTAGTGGTGCAGAATCAAAGATGGATAGTCTCATTACTATACTTCATTCAGAAGAGATGAGGATAAAGTCCATGAATGTGGTTTGCCAAGATTCCTTGCATGTAATAGGAAGGTCCAAAGGAAAAGGAGGGCCTAAAGGGGAAAAGAAGAGAGACAAGTCTAAAGGACATTCTAAAAACCCTAGGAAGAGTAAACCGTTGGAATTATGATAAGAGAGGGCATGTGAAGAAGGAATATATAGGAAAGAGAAAAATAGTTCAGATGCTTCAATGAAAAAGTCCTCAGAAGATGGTGATTTTGATGCTTTGTTTATTTCTTCTGACACTAGTAGTGATGATTCTTTTCTTATTGTTTTCGATTGCTCCTACCATATATGAATCATCACAAGGAGTGGTTTACTTCATATTCAACTTTTGATGGTGGAGAATTTTTCATTGGTGATAACAATATGAAGAAGATTGTTGGTAATGGAAAGGTAAAGTTGTGTTTCAGTGATGGAAGGCTTAAAACCTTTGATCATGTTTTATATATTCCAAGACTTGTGAGAAATTTACTTTCAATATCCAAGTCAAGAATGATTCTAGAATGCAAGTGACATATGACAAGTCTTGTTGTAGGTTTGTAAGAGGGAGTTTGATGATAGCTAAAGGATCTTCAATTGGAACTTTGTTTAGGCTTAATGCTTCCATATTTTATAACTTTGTTAATGTAACTAGCACTGAAAATGCATGTATGTTGTGGCACCATAGATTGGGTCACATAAGTGAAAAGGGTCTTAAGACCATTTTGAATAAAAATTTGGTTGATGGTATTTCTAATTATTCTATTGGTAAAAATGATTTTGTGAGCATTGTGTGTTGGGTAAATAGAATAGATCATCATTTTTTAATGGGACTAATAAATCTACGAGGTTATTAGAGATCATTCATTTGGATGTGCTTGGACCAATGGATGTTAAATCTTTTAGAAAATCTCATTATTATGTTATTTTCATTGATGATGTGTCAAGATGCACCTAGATTTATTTTATGCATGCAAAATCTAAGGTTTTCACTAAGTTTAAGGAATGTAAAACCTTAGTTGAGAAGCAAATGGATTATAAGATAAGGGTATTGAGATTTGACACTGGGGGTGAATATTGTTATAGGGAATTTGGAGTTAGTTATGTAAGCATGCATGTATTATTTGTAAAAATACTATACACCTCAATAAAATGGGTTAGTAGAAAGAATGAACCTGAAACAAAGGGGAATAGGGGAATTCACCAAGATGAGATTGATGAACTCAATTAGGGACCTATTTCTCACTACTTCATTAGGAAATGAGATCCACATAATGAAAATACTATCAACCTTGAGGTGAGTCAAATCCAAGTGTGAATCTATTGATCTCATTTTTTTGCAAGGATATGTGTCTTGATTGTAAAGCACTTTGTGGAGAAATATTATAATAGAAAACTAACTCCAAATTGAAATCTACAAAGTGCATCTAATAGATTAAGCTTAATTTTCATGGAACCATAAATCAAAATACATATCTGAGAAAGGGAAAATGATGTGTACCATTCACCAAAAGTGATTTTCTAAAGCTAATTGAGGAATCATTCACCCTATGGTGAATGGGTCCTAGCTAGGGCTCTATAAAAATGGTTTTTGGGTTCATTTCTCCTATGTCCACACTTCCAAGTTATAGATTTTCACAGTCAGAAAGATAGAAATAAATCATATAGGTGAGTTTTTGTGAAATTAAAACAATGATGAGAACAAATGCAACTTTGAAAACATTGCAATTTTGTTGTTTAATAGATCTTCCACCTAAATTTGTAAACACAAATCAAGAAGGAAGAATTTTTTTTTGTTGGTGAATGGGGGGTTGCCTTGGTCAAACATTTTTTTCGTAATTAAACCTTGTAATGATTTACAATGAAACATGATAGAATGATGAATGAACAAAGTAATGTCACAACTCACCAAACCCTTGTATGAACCTTGCAATGTAAATCTACAACTTGCATCAAATTGCTTCAATGGATGTGGATATTGATCTTGAAACTTGATTTGAAACAATTCCTTTGAATGCTTGAATGGATCTTGAACACTGCATCAACATATTAGCTAAAAATAACATGCATGATGCAAGAAGACTTTGACATGATAATAGGATCTTGATTTCTACAATAAATCTTCACTAAATCTACTCTTGAATGCCTTGAAACACTCTTGATAATGCTTACTTGAATATCCTTAGCTTTCTTGAAAATCTTAGATGAAACTTAGTGAAATGACCTCTTCTTTATAGGTATGTTAACATAAATTCTTGAAATTCAAATAGCACATGTCAACATATGAATATAGATTTGAAATCATTAAAATACCACCAAAAACATAATTCAAATTTAGGTCCTAGGTCATTTACCTAGGGCACACATTTCTCAATGATAAGTGTCATTTTATGGAATTAATGAATGTCGAGTTTTCCTTTTCGTAAATTGCAATTAATTAGGATTGGATTTGAATTAAAGGGTCCAATCAAGGTAAATTAACATCAATTAATTAATAAAGCCCTAGTAGACAAGTGTGAAAGTGTAAAGATACACTTTACAACACCAAAAATAAGTCACAATTAAGTCCATTTTATTTAATAGGGCTCTAAACTTAATGTGAATATGTAAAATACATATTACAACACTAAATCAAGGCACAATTTAGTCCATTTTATTTAATATTAATTCCCAAATTAAGTGTGGAAAAGGGATACATTTTCCTACAATATAGAACCAAACCTTGATGGAAAGAGCTAGGAGCATGTCTAGTAGTGCTAATATTGATATCTATTATTTTGGGTAGAAGTTGTAAGTACTACATGTTATTTGGTTAATAGATCTCTTTGTTCATTTCTTGTTGATAAAACTCCTTATGAAGTTTGGATAGGTAGAAAGCCTTCTATTTCACATTTAAGGGTCTTTAGTTGTGAGGATTTTACTCATGTGCCTCAGGAGAAGTATCTAAGGTGGATCAAAAAGCACAAAAAAAGCATCATTCTTGGCTATACTGAGAATGTAAAAGGAACTATAAGCTTTGGAATCCACTAACTTATAAAATGGTTTTCTCTAGATATGTGAATTTCAAGGAGTTTAGAGCTTACTCAAGTGAAGAACAACCAAAGGAGAAAGATAAGAAAAAAATATGCACTTCGACATAAAGATTGAAAAGTAGGAAGATACACATGTGGAAGAACAACCAGATGAATTAGAGGATGGAGAAGCAGAAGAAGGTTCAAAGAGTTTAGATGATGTATAGGATGAGCATGCAGAAGAAGAAGAGTAGCAAGAACTCCTAACCCTAAATTGAGAAGATCCAAAAGGAAATGAAATCCAGTTGACAAGTATAGGCCATCCAATTTTTATTATGTATTTCATTTTTTAATTACTAATGATGGACCTAGATCCTATAGGGAATCTCTTTCTTCAGAAGAGAGTGAGTCTTGGATGTAGGCCATTCAAGAGGAGATGATGTCTTTGGATAGTTGTGATACTTAGGATCTTGTGATTTTTCCCAAATGAAGGAATCCTATTGGATGCAAGTGTGTATTTAAAAAGAAATTTGGAGCAGATGGTTAGCTAGAGCGATATAAGGCCAGATTGGTGGCCAAGGGCTACTCCTAGAGAGAGGGAGTTGATTTCTGTGAAATTTTCTCTCTTGTTGCTAATTTTACTTCTATTATATTCCAATGATCTATTGTTGTTGGTTATGATTTATATATAGAGAAAATGGATTTTAAAATTGCTTTCTTTCATGGGGATCTTGAGGAAGAGATTTATATGTGACAACCTTGTAGTTTTGTTGTGAAATGAAAAGAACACACCATTTGTAGGTGAAAGAGATCTTTATATGGTTTGTAATAGTCACCCAAAATGTACTAGAATTTTGATTCCTTTTCATTAGAGTTGGGGTTTGTTATAAGTGACGAGGATCATTATTTTTCATGATCAAACTCTAATCATTGTCTTGTATATTGATGAAATGTTGTTTATGGGTAACAATAAGGTGATGACTAAGGAGCTTAAGACTCAACTTTTTGTCATATTTGATATGAGGGATTTGGGGGTTGAAAAAAGTATTCTTGGAATGGAGATCAGTAGAGATTAGGTTCTAAAAAAACTTTAGTTAAGGGTATGTGCAGGATCATCATGGAAAAAACAGGCCCTTAAGTGGCAAAAAATTCAGAAAAATCAGTGTTAGGCAACTTGACGTAAAAAATTGAATAAGTTATCTATATTATTTCAAAAATATGTAAGAATAGAATCTGTAGAAAATTGAATTTAGTTTCTAAACTACTAGGTTTATTTACAAATAAATAAAATCTATTTAGTGAAAATTTGAAATTTCAATGCAGTAGTACTTAAATTTCAAGGAAAAAATAAGAAGTAGGTGTCTGTCTGACCACCCTAACCATAATAAAATGATAATATTTTCTTATAAGATTTTATATATAAGTAGAGGACTCATGTCCGGATGTGATGCATATTTTTTTGTAATTTTTTTCCAAGTAAATAATTAATTATGATTTTTTTTTACAACTTTTAAAAAATATAAAAACTCGTGTGTCTGACCACTTTAACTTGGTCAAAACTTCATGAAATTTAATTTTTTTTTTTTAATTCTATAGTAAAGCATAGAATTTGCGCATGTTTTGGATTCAAAAATGTGATACCATTTGAAAATTATAGATGTTTTTCAATCAGCCTATTGATCGGGGACTTTAGTCAGTAATTCTAATAGAAAATGAATAATAATTATTTATTAAATTCAAACTAAAGCATAATTTATATTGGTGGAAAGCTGAGAATATCCTCTAAAACCCTTTTTGTTTTATCAATTTTGGGTAAAAAAAAAGTTGTCAGCCCACATACCCTACAAATACCCATAATATTGCCACTTTTTGGCCCATCATGATCCTGCACATACCCTTAAGGCAGAGTAAGTATGTTCATACTATTTTGCAGAGGTTTAATATGAATGGTTGTAAACTAGTAAATATTCCATTTCTATTTGGTACTAAGTTGAATCTAGACATGTTTCCTAATTTTGATGATAATTTTAAAGAAATACAATATTCCTTATACTAGTGTTGCTAGTAATTTAATGTATGCAATAGTTTGCACTAGACAATATATAGCCCAAACAGTGGGTGTTTTGAGCAAGTTTATGTCTAACCCTAGTAATGATCATTGGACTTTTGTTAATAGGGTGTTTAAATATATTTGTGTGGTACTTTAGATTATTGTTTTCTTTGTCATGGTATTGATGATGTGGGTAAATCATTGCACATACAAGATTTTGTTGACGCAGATTGGGCAGGTGACTTGGACAGTTGAAGGTCCACTAGTGGCTATGTTTTTACTTTGTTTGGAGGTGCAATGGGTTGGATGAGTAAGAGACATCCTAAAGTTAAATTTTCCACCATCGAAGGAGATTATATGGAAGCTACACATGCTTCTAAGGAGGCAGTTTGGCTTTAGAGACTTGATAATGGTATTGGTTTTGATTACACAACAGTGAGGATTGGATGTGACAGTAAGAGTGCCATATGTTTAGCCAAAAATCCTATGTATCATTCCCATACTAAGCATTTTGATTTTTAGTATCACTTTGTGCAAGAAATGGTTGAGAATGGTAAAGTTTTAATTGAGAAGGTTGACACTTTGGATAATGTTGGAGATTATCTCATGAAGCTAGTGACTATAGATAAGTTCTCTTGGTGGAGGAAGACCATGGGCCTTGATCATTGTACTTTATTATATATTTTTAATTTGTATCTCATGGATTTAATTGCAATGTATAATATCAAGTGGGAGAATGTTAGGATAGGTGACATTATAATTGCTATCCTAAGTTGATTTATGTGTTTCCATGTCCATTGGAAAGTGTTCTAGGGGACATGAGGGAAAAAAATATTTATTATTTATTTTCCTATGACAAATTGTAATTGCATTAAAAGAGGTGGACCCATTACGGTGGTGGTTACAAAGCATCCTAGGAGAATATTCCTCTTGGGCACCCAACTTTTTGGGTTGGGATCACATGAGTGTGCATGTCCTTGCATGTTATTTTCATGTTATGCATGCTCTTGCATGGCTGGGTACCCAAGTTTTCATGTTGGTGCATGTTCATGCATGTAGCCATCAAAGTCTCTAGAGAGTTATGGTGCACATTTTGGTATTCTCTCCCATAAACTTCTATAAATTGGAGCCTTGAGATGGTGGTTTAGTATGAGTTCTTTGTAGGTTGACAGAGCAACGAAGTGTTGTTAGATTATATAGATGATTGTTGTACTAATGTACTTCCTTGAAGATTAATACAAACATTAGATCTCTTTGGGTGTGGATTTTTTCCTTGCAAGGGTTTCTCCACATATATCTTGTGTCACTTGTGTTTATGACTTTTGGTATTGCATATTTTTTATTCATTGTTTAAATTTTCAATCACATAATCTTGTTATGATTATCTTGAACATATAATTTTAGATTTTCAATCACTTTATTAAGTTCATATTGTTGCAAGTTATACCCTGATTTCCAACACTCCTTAGGGACACTTCTCAGCAATTGGAAGTATCAAGAAATGGGATCCTCTTTCTCCTTACCTCTTCATTATGTTGGTGGAGGTTCTTGGTCGAAACATTTCTAAAGGTGTCTCAATTGGCTATCTGGTTTTTTTTCCTCCATCCACTTCTCAACTGGTTTCTTATCAACATTTTTTATGATACCATCCTCCTCGAGGAAGCTACGATTACTGAGGCTAAGGGTTTGATCAACATTCTTTAGGATTGTATTTCTACTTCAATTCAATATTTTAATATGGAAAAAGTGTTATGTTCTTCTTTAATGTCCCCCATCTCCAAATCAAAACTTCTTGGATCCTCAATTGCAGAGACCCTTTCTCTCCCATCGAACTTCTTAGGAGTGCCTTTTATAGTTGGGAAGGTTCAAAATTCTATTTGGTCCAACTTCATAGAAATAATTCAAAGGGAACTCATGGCATGGAAGGGTTCCCTTCTTAGCAATGCAAACAAACTTCTTCTCCTAAAATCCACTCAACAAAGCTCTACTATTTTATCTCCTATCCCTATTCATAATGCCTTATTTAAGGATAGACAAACTATAGAGAATTTAAAGAATGTTTCTATGGTCAGTTACTAAAGAAAAATAATTGCTTCTCCTTGGATAATTGGGATACTTTCTACTCAAAAATAATTCTTGGAGGCCTTGATATAAGAAATCCCAAAAAACATACCTTGGAGCTTCTTTCTAAAGTTAGTTCGAGCCTAATAAAACAACAAACTGAATGGATCAATATTCTTATATCTTAGTATCTAAATGAAAGGTAGGGCATTTCTCTCCTTCTCAATGATAAAATTTTCAATTACTATAATCTAGATTAACCTCCTAAAAACTAAGAGGTTAATAATGCGTGGTTTTTTTTGGAAAATTAGAAATGGTGCATCAATGATATTTTGGGAAGATACTTGGATCCCATAGTAGGCCCTTCATCTTGATCTAGTGTACTCTGCCATTAAATTGGATAAATGTACTAGATTAGGTTCAAAGGTATCTAACTATTTGGACTACTCTTTTGATCCTCCTCTATCTAATATTGACCCAAACTAGTACGATCCCCCACTTTGATTGGTTGTTGTAGGACATTTCAAAAAAATTGGTAATTTGAAATTCTATAGAACTTGTCTTCCTAACTCCTTGGTTTGGGTGGACTTGAATGATAGAAACTACTTTCAATTCTATCTATAACCTCCTATCTAACAATTGGGATCATCAATTTCATTCATTAAACATATTGTGGAATAAATCTATACCTCAAGCTCAATTCTTCTAATGGATGGCCTACCATGAGAAAATTATTCTGCTCGATAATCTCCAAAAGAGAGGGATACATCTTGTCAACGAGTGCTTTTTTTGCAAGAATGAGGAAGAAAATATTCCTCATCTATTTTATTTATCCTTTTCTAGGTAGGTTCACCAAAAAAATTAATCTCTATTTTAGGGTAGCTGGGTTTGGACCAAAGACATCAAAGAAGTGGTTAATTTTTTGACCCCTCTAGTCTACCATTCCATTCTTTCTAAACTTTGGTGGTAGTCTATCCTCTTCATGGGGTGGTCTTTATGGAAATATCACAACAACATGACTTTTAGTAATAAAAAACTCCTTGGTTCAGGTTGTAGTAGATCAAATTATCAATAAGCTCAAAGAGAATTTCAAAATGGTTTCCATCAATCCTAAAAGGAACCCCACCACTCTAGAATTTAACATTTATTTGACTTGGAAACTATCAAATTTTCTAAACTCCCTAAGTTCTATAATTCCTATTGACAGCAAGAATACCCATTTGTCCCCTTGAACCTGGCTAGCTTAAGATAAACTTTGATGGCTCAACATAATTGAATCCAGGTAAGGCTAGTGGTGGTGGAATTTTATGGGATCATAGAGGGAAGGTTCTTCTAATTTTTGCTATCAATATGGGAAGGAAAACTTTTAGTCATGCAGAGGTAGTTATCATGTACCATGGAATTCAAATTCCTAAGCATAAAGGTGTGTCCAACCTAACAATTGAAGGTGACTTGCGTAAAATAATTATGATGCTTAGTGTAAAAGTGAATCCTTGTTGGTCCTTAAGGGATCCCATCACAAAGGCTTACCAATATATTATAAACATTGGGAATTGTCAATTCTCTCACATTTCTATATAGGGAATAAGGTGGAAAATGTGATAGCAAATATGGGAGGATGATTTAATGATCCCAAAAAATGTGAGAGATTTTATCAATAAGAATAGAAAGGTACACATAAAATAGGTATTAAATCAAAGCCTCTCTAGGTTCATAATGACAACTAGCCCATTTTGAGCATCAAAAAAATAAATCTCCACATCTTTCCCATTCGCAAGCCTCTTTAGTATATGATCACTAATAGCAATTGGTGTTTCTAGAGTCTTCTTGACTATCCTCTACTTTTTTAAGTTTCTTGTGAGACAGTGGGTGACCTGGTTCAAGAAAAACCCACATTATGCAAAACTTGGAAGAAAGATAAAGACCTATGGACTATTCTTAAGAGAGTAAAGTTGGCCTCTTATTTGGAGGCAATGATAGGTCATGACCAAATATTTCAATAGATTTTGAAAGCTCATGGAAGGATATAAATTTTGTTTTCAAGGGCCTTTCTTCCATGGTCAATATGGAGCTTATCTTAGAGGCAACGAGGCCCCCCCTCAATAGGGCTTGCATCCCTAGAAAGTTGAATGACCATTATCAAAAAGGATGGATAGATTCATCAAGTAGGGGGAAAAGATTAATCACTTGCAAAATGTTTTCAATAGGGATGATTTTATTAGAGTTTGGAGAAATATGGCTAAAGTGCTCATGAGATATGCCACCCTAGAAGGTAGATTCAAATGATTTCATCCTCACAATTTTTTTATGCTTAATAACTTTAAGTATAATATAAATTTTATTTTTTTTATTTTGGATTATGTTGTCTCTCAAACAATAAATTGGGGTTGTTTAGGACAAAGGGAAACAATTTCCCTTTCACTAGGGTCTAATCTTCACATTATACCATTTTAAGGTAGCCCACTCCCCTACCATTGTCCCTATCCTAAAAGAGAGTTTTCCTCCCTTGGCTCTAAGTTTTTTGAGCCTTTGCAGGACACTCTTACTACTATGAACCCTATGTAATTTTAACCTTGAGCTCTCACCAAATAATCACCCAATATAACCCTCCATGGGCCTCAAAATGTAAGTCCCATATTTTAGAGGACCCCACCCCTACTTAGAAGAAAAATGTGTCTTTTACCGATCCCCTAGATTTCAATTTCGAATAATTTTGATGATTTTTGGTACCCCACCCCCAATAACTCTCCTAATAGCTCTCCTTTCTAGGAATATTATCGTATTGTATCTCCCACTAGTTCCCCCTAACTACTAACCCTTCCAGCCCCCTAGACTCACCTATCCTTAATGTGAACCTAGAGAATGTTCTCATTCATTCCTATATGGGTGTTGTTGTCTATTCTAGTTGTGCTCCTTTGAGGCTGAAAATCAATGAGTTAAGTGGAGAAAAATATATCCAAAATGATATTATGAAATGGTTACTTTCCCAATTAATTATTGCCAAAGATAAGGTCTAGGATTTGGAGATGAAGGTGTTCAATATAAAGTAGGACTAGCTAGTTGAAGTTGAGGATGAGGCCATTGGAAATTTTGGTCTTCCATAGCAAAGTACTTTGAGAATTGGGCCAATTTGGAGATTGACTTCAAGGATATCAAGGATGTTATTAGGACTTTAGAGGAAAGAAATAAACTACACATAATGGCCACCATGTGCAACAAGCAAGGGAAAAACCTACATAGCTTACAAGAGACTATGCATTACAACAAAGAGATGACAACGAATACAACTTTCACCATACAAGTATTCCAACATGAACTTAGGAACTGAATTGGTAAGTGAGCCAAGGAGGATATTTCAAATGTTGCAAGTTCCAAGAAGGGAAGAAAAGTGGGTAATTTTACCACTCCCCCTGTTGGTGTAAATAAAGTCTTGTACCTAGTTAATTCATTACTAGGGGACTTATTTACACATGTTTTAAGTTTACTTAGGTCATAGGAAGGAATCTTTCTAGATAGAAGATGTTAGTTGTCATTAGTTGTTATCTTATCCTTTGACAACTACTACATGTGAACCTAGGTAAGTGTGATTAGTTGTCTCATGTCATATGATTAAGACACTTGTCATAATCCTATGACATCTTGCATCTCACCTTGGCTATATAACCAATGGGTCTCTCATTGTAATCACAATCATCTCATATCATTGACATTGAAAACAGTTTATTCTTGTCATATTCATTTCTCTCTTTTTGTGCTTTCCATTTGGTCTCAAGATCTTGGTAGACATAGCCAATTCTAACATAGTATTAGAGTGGGTTGGGTGCCATTGGAGAGTCTTTTTCTGAAGAGAGATACTAGATTTGGGGGTGTTCCATTTTTTGGCTCTTTGTTCCAGGTTCAAATCGGAGATTGTTGGTGCAAATCTAAGTTCACCATTGCATTTGGAAGGTTCGAGAAAGTAAATTTTTCCTTTTGTTTCGCCCAAATCGAACATTCAAGGCCAAATCTATGAGGGTTTGAAGCTAAAGAGTGCCAAATCCAAAAGGTAGCTGCAATTTTGGAGCATTTTGGGTCAAATATGACCTTGCCATCGCGTCCAGAAGGACCAAAAACCCTAAGATCAACTGTCAAATCATCCAAACGGAATAGTTGTCCAGTGAGGTAAAAAAAAAATTCCCAAGGAGTCGTACGGCTCCCCAGGTCATCATAAATTCTACAGTATGATTTGTTTCAAAAAATTATTCATTATTTCGGTTGGAATTTATTTGAAAAATTTATATTCCACAGAATATTTCATTTTCAAAAAGTTTTTAAAATAAAATAAAATAAACTAGGGAAGTTTTTTTTTTTTTGCAAGAAAATTTCCACAGAGTACCGCATTGTAGGGGATTACCCTGGTACCTACAAGGTAGTGAATCTCCACCATCCACCATGTGGGCAAGCACAAGCCCCATTCCCCCTTCACCAGCAGTACCCGTCTACAGCGACCGATGGTCACTTATATAAATGTCGGCGTTCAAAGTTAAGAATCCAACCGGAAAAAGGAAATCTAGCAGAAATAAATACTACCAGTGGTGACCACAAATAACCCAATGGTTGGCTATTCTAAATTCAGCAAGTCAAATATTCTAGGCAAGATTCTAGTCCAACCCGATTACATTCACTTGAGCATCAATTTTATGCTTATAGTCAGGTGAATATTCTTGTGACAGGCTGGGGGATGGAAAAATTTATCACGCACATTGCTGACGTCAGCAATGCATTAGTGTGATGTCAGCAGTCCCCTAAAAAAAATTTCCCCCCTCTCCAATTGAGTTTTTGATTTTACAATTCAACTTCAAAGGCCCATATCTCGGTCATTTTGACTCCTTTTTTTGAGCAATTTTTTTTTATTTGGGCTAATTTTTTGTGCTCTTTGTAATGGTACAATTAGTTTCTAGTTTTGGTTTCTTTTTTTTCCAAAAATTTCATATTTTCACATGTGTTGTTGCTTCGTCCTCATTTTGGGAACTTTGGGTCCTCATATCTTGCTCCTACGATAACATTTTCGGGTGCAGTTTTTTTTTAAAGTGTATATTTTTTCATGTACTTCTCAATGGTATGATCAGATTGATCTTATTTTGTACCAAAAATTGTATTTGATTATGTGGCCTATTTTGGAATTTGCATGTACCAAGATCAAAGACCACTTCATTATTTTTGGCAAGTGGCAACTATAAATGCACTAAATATAAAGTGCCAAATCAGATATTGCTTGGGGGGGTAATCTTGTAGTCATTAGTTGCATTCTTTTACTTGGTTTTTGTTCTTGCAATGGGGAAATCTCAAATTGAACTCCTAAATCCACATAATTATGCTAAATGGAGAAAATCATTATGCAACTATCTCATGATGAAAGGTTTAATAGGTCATCTAAAGGACACTATTCAAAAACCTATTGATGCTAAACAATTGGCAAAGTGGGAGATTGATCATGAGAAAACACTTGGATGCACATGTTCATTAGTCTCTTTTGATTTTCAATTTCATATTGAATCATTTAGTACACCTAAAGAAGCATGGGAGACTTTTGAAAAATTATATGCTAAAATAGATAAGATTAGGGGTTATCAAATTGATAATGATTTGATGAATCTTAATCCTAAAATTTTTAACCACATCCAAGCCTACATCTCCAAAATCAAGCAACTAAGAACATAGTTAAAAGAATGTAGTATTGAAAAAGAGGATTTACAATTGATTTTGAATGTGTTATCTAAGCTTGGTCCTAAGTATTTAATGTTTTTTTCTGGCTTTCCTATCCATCGGCTTTCTATGGGAGCATCATATGTTGATCCTAAGTTTGATGACTTTTCAAATCTCCTAATTCAAGAGGAAGCTAAGTTAATGAACATGGGTCTAATCAAGTCTTCCAAGCCACAAGCATTGGTGGCTAATGAGTCTAGGGTACAGAAAGAATCAGGGAATCTTGATAAGAAGCAAAAGAATAAAAAGAATAAGCCACATAAAGAATCAAAATCCTCATCCTCAAAAGGATAATCATCTAAGAAGGAGAGGCCTTTTTGTGCTTATTGCAAGAAGGATGGACATGAAGAACATTATTGTTACAAGAAGGATGTTGATGAATTGAAGAATCTTCTCAAAAGGAATCACTTTGATTTTCCTTCTAGAATGTTTGAATCTTCTTCTCCTTCTACTTCAAAATAGTCTAAAAAGGACAAAGGTCAAGCATCTACATCAGGATATAAAGGACAAGCTATTTGTGCTCTTTCAGGTCCTGGATCAGGGAGATGGCTTCTAGATTTAGGAGCATCTCATCATATGGCATCTTCGCAGACTATATTCTCTTCATTTCAGCCTTGTACTATGTCTCCTATCATGATGGGAAACAATACATACATGAGTGTAACAGGAAGGGATCTATTAGTCTTGGGGACAACACTTTTTAGGATGTCTTGTGTGTTCCTCATTTGATGAACAATCTTATTTCCATATACTAGATTACACATGGTGGAGATGGGAGAACTGTGGAGTTCACACCTGATTCATTCATCATTCGAGACTTGGAGACTAGAGAGATCATTGCTACTGGGGTGGTTGATCATTTATCTCAGTTGTATACCTTTGAAAATTTTGCTTCTAATGAAGACATGTTCCTTGGACTATTGATCACACCTATGATTCAGAGGAGACATTTGGCTACTTGAACTTGGGAGTTCTCACATCAGATCCAGTTCTTGATTCATGCATTCAATCTCCTCCACCTACTATTGTAGTTGATGATGCTTGTGATTCAATGCAACAAGATACTCATTGTCTTCCAAATATGGCTACTTTGGATGGCTTCTTGATAGGTATTTCAGACTTGTTTGTGGAGTCTCATTTTGCAGATTTGGGGGACATCATTGATAGCATTCATCTTCTCTTTGATGAAGATTCTCTTTCTTGATTTGTTGTGAGGGACCACCTTGACCCTCTTGTTCATTCTCTACATGATCATTCTTCATAGTTTGGCATGAGTGTGGATAATTTTAGACAACATGTGGAGGAGGCCTCTTTGTTTTTAGAGGGGATATTCTTGTCTTTGGATCATGTTCTACATTCATCTCTACTAGATGTTGGGTTGTCCTCTTCAGCAATGTGGCCTAGAATGCCTGATTGGAGTGTGTCAACTTTCGGCCTCAACATGGAGTCACTTGAGCATCATTCAAAGACATCATCATACATCATCCATATTGCTGACATCTTGCATACATCCATGGTTTTTTTTCTTCCTAAGGGGAGGAATGTAGTTCAGCGAGATTGGATCATCTTCAACATTCAATGTCAAGCTTCTACCATCATTGTAGGAGACTCAACATTGAGGGGGGGTTGCCTTGTCTCTCTTCTACTTCTCTCTTATGGGGGGTCTTTTTCCTCACATGGGGTTTTTACCTTCTCATGCCTCATTGAGAGTATTTCTTTTTGTATTTCATCTCTCTTTTGGGGAGGAGTTTTTTCCCACTGGGTTTTCTCCTTTTCTCCGTTTGTGAGAGATTGCATTTCATTTTCTTTGCATATGTACATGGGTACCTAACATGGCCTAGTATCCCAGACCCATCTTTGCATCTTTGTGTCATTTGCATATTAATCTACTACTCCCTAAGTTGCACTTAAGGGGGGGTGTTGGTGTAAATAAAGTCTTATACCTAGTTAATTCATTACTAGGGGACTTATTTACACATTTTAAGTTTACTTAGGTCATAGGAATGAATCTTTCTAGAAGATGTTAGTTGTCATTAGTTGTTATCTTATCCTTTAACAACTACTACATGTGAACCTAGGTAAGTGTGATTAGTTGTCTCATGTCATATGATTAAGACACTTGTTATAATCCTATGAAATCTTGCATCTCACCTTAGCTATATAACCAAGGGGTATCTCATTGTAATCACAATCATCTCATATCATTGAAATTGAATACAGGTTATTCTTGTCATATTCATTTCTCTCTTTTTGTTCTTTCCATTTGGTCTCAAGATATTGGCGGCCATAGCCAATTCTAACACCCCCTACTAATGAAGGGGATACCATGAAGAAAAAACATTGTCTTTTGAAGAAAAATTAGAATTCTTAGCTAAGGAATGTCAGGTAATGAAGGGCTTATGGCTACTGGGTGACCAATAACTACTCTAGTTTCTTTCTAATCTTTTTCTATTTTTGTGTCTTTTTTTTTTGGTTGTGTTAGTTTTTATTTATGGGTTTCTCACTTCTCGTGAGCTCACCTACTTGTCCTTCATGGCTATTTTTTAATGGTTTTTCTTCTTTTAAAATAGATATATTTTATATATAGAATAAAAAATATAATATCCTCAAAAATAAGATAGCTTGACACTTGACGAGACATTAGGAAGCATCTGGCATATGTGAATTTATTATGGTTGTGTGGTGTTAGCCTTGGTGACATTATTATGGGCTCTAGGTGCTATTTTATCTCCATTCCTTTTTTCTATGCTTTGTTTGTCTTGGTGGATGTGGTTAGTGATGGTGTTGACCTCTGATTCACATTCCCATTGCAGTAAGATGGTAGGGGTAATCCTCATAACTTGGGGTGTTGAGCTACTTGTTTGCTAAAGTAAAAACAAAAGAGGATGTCTAGTGAGCACATAGTGATATTCGTGATGTATCTAAAAAATAAAATTAAATACCTTGTGTGAGGAAATGGGTGATTATAATCTAGGATATGGTAAAGGAGGTGGATGAGTCTCCTAGTTTTTACGTTCATGAGTTGATGGGAAACCTTCTATAAGACATGATATAATAAAAGGAATTGGAATTCCTTTAATATTGCTAACTCCCTATCATGCACATGGTTATCATTTCTATCACTACTAGTTCCTTCCTCCTTTATGATGATGTGGGTGATGTTCTAGAGTGAGGTCATATGTATTTTAATTGTCTATTGGATCATTTGCATTCCTTTAAAAAGATGTATTTATCTCTAGATTATAGTGGGGGCTATGGATAAAAAGATCCAAATTTCCCTTCTAGATGAAGCTATTCCTCTATTCTTGGCGTATTGTGAGTTAGATGACTAAGACCCCAAATATGATATGGTGAATGTTGTTGAAACCAAGCCGAAGTGCTTAAATCAGAATTGTGAATGTATTAGAGATACTAAGATGGTGCCTATCTATTTTTACCTCTACCATGTTTGTTTCTATTTTTTATGTAATTTGGGTAGGGGTTATGCTTGTTAGGGCTTAAGGTACAATATGGTTATTGTATGGTGGGTCAGTGTATGTTCTATAAGTTTATCAGTTGTAATGGAAAATTTAGGGTGGCCATCATTTTTGGTTGGTTTGTAGACTTGAACCATGTTTTGTAATAATAAAAAAGAAGACTAATATACTATAATATAAATACAATATAATTTTATTTATATTAATTTTTATAACCAATATTTAATATAAGTTTTAATATTAATATATTATTTATATTATTGATATTTATTATAACTCCCTAGTGAAGGCTATTTTTAACACATAGTTTTAAAGGATAAATAAAAATAAATAAAATAAAGTTATAAAGAGAAATTCATTTTATAAAATGTAAAAAACATATTTAAATTAGATAGCAAAATTTATATTAAGTGATTCTACTAAATTACCATTATTAGAAGAAAAATTAATGTGTAAATTATCTATAAAATATAG
>VDFB02039271.1:0-24878 GCA_007258455.2 Sequoia sempervirens
CTAGTGAGTTTCTAATGTTCTTTTTAACCCTTTTATTTTTATTTTTAAAGCCCAAAATAAATTTATTTGATTCTTAAAACTTGAAGATAATAAAGTGTTAAGAATGGGATAATAATTGCTCCCAAAGTGTTTAAAAACACTTGTACAATCAAGTGATAATGCTTTTTCTTTCACTTCCATGATCCATAATGCTTTAAAACATACAATATAAGCTCCAAATATTAGATGAAATCAAGAAATAAGAAGATATGAGGGTTAGATAAATGATTAAGCATAAAAACCCTAAAATTTAGACCAAATTTCATTATGATTTGACATTAGGTGAAAATTTGAAAATTTTAACTCTATAAAAGTTCAGAGACACCTACACCATTGGATATCTTATGAAATTCTACCCCATTTCAAAAAAAAATCTCCGAAAAGGACAAAAATATGACCAAGATACGGCTATTTTAAGATTGAGTGAAAAAGCAAGAAAGGAAAAGTGGCGCCATTTGAAACACAGAGGTAGCGACACTATTTGAGTGCAAAAAATGATGCTAGAATGATAGTGGCATTTTTTGAGGATTTGAGCAGCACTCTAGTGAAACTAGCGATTCTATTTGAAAAAACAGAGACCACATATGCATCGCTATTTCCTCCAGTAGCGTTGTTTGACCTAGAAAGACAAAAAACATAAAAAGACAACAGAAATGGCCTTAAAAACATGTTAATTTTAAAATATATTCCCTCCTTCTAGTGCCAAAATGTTAATGCTTGGTCTAGATCTGCTTCAACATGAACAAACAAACATAAATTAGTCCATAAACAAATCTAAACTAACATTCCCCATGAGATTCATTCAAACACAAGAACATGGAAAATAGAGCAAAGTAATCAAATGAAAGCTAATTAAATCCTATTCTAATGCTCAAACCACCATCCCATGGGGGAATTGGTGCTTCTTTGATGTGGAAAGAAGCCCTTTCCCAATTCCTTGATAAGCTTGATGATGATCAATGGTGCTCCTTGATGAAATTTGCAATAACCTAGCTATGGTGGATGAAAAACTATGAAAACCTTGATGAACATGGATGAATTTTCCCAAAACCTATGGATAATGACTTTGCATAAAGTTGTGGATCCAAAATTAGTAAAAGAGCTCTCCATTTATATGAGAGAAGGATGGAGGAATGAGCCAAAAGGATGAATGTGGGACAAAACATCAACCAATAACAAAATGCCACTTGTCAACATGCTATTGAAGAGAGGTGGAGCACATTTTGATGAATGTGCACATAAATGCCATTAGGTGGAAATTTTAATTTGAAGAAGTGACATGTTGGAGGGAGATGAAAGAAGAGTTAATGCCACTTGGATCAAGAAAAAGGACATGTAAGAGGCCTTTAATGCCTTGTTAGATGGACAAGTCTTTTTGGGATAGAGAATTAAAATTTGAAGTATATTCCAACTTGATGCCCTTTTGAATGAAAATAGAAGAATTTATAAATCAATTAAATTGATTTACTTGTACAAGTTGAAAAATCTAGAGGATTTTATGGATTAGAGTTAGAGTTAATCAGGATTCGATTACCTTAGATGGAGATTAGCTTGATTTGACACTTTGACCTAGATTTTGGATTTATTTAAATCAAAATGAGAGGAATATGAATATTAGATTTAATTAAATAAATTTTGATTTATTTAATTCAAAGGAATGATGTTAGTCTTAAATCAAATAAAGGTCAGTTTACTTAATTTAAAGGAGATGAAATATGATTTAATCAAATAAACTAATTTATTTAATTAAAAGATGAAATATGATGAATTTAATCAAATAAAGATTATTCGATTAAATGCTTAGTAAAGGAGTGATTTAATTAGAAATGATGTTAGTAAACCAGGATCAAGTGCACGAAATCAATTAGTATAATTTACATGTCTACAGACACTTATCATTCTCACATTCAATCCTCAAGAAAACTCTCCCAGAAGTGATCGCACATGTGTGAGAAAAATTAGGGAGATGGGAAGGGAAGGAGTGTACTCCACTCCATCCAAAAATGTTTTCTCCTTCATTAAAGAGAGGATGGAGTACTTGGCCACTCCATCTCGAAGGTCCCATCTTATAAATGAGTTTTGAGGTCAAGACACTGTTCACTTACTCCAAGGTCTTCCAAATCTGCCACATCCCTTAATGGGAAATAAATAAGGGTCATATCTTGGATATAGCCTAATACATGGTCATAAACAGTTAGCCAACCCATAGGTACTTACCTTAGGGTACTAAATATAATAAAAGTTCATAAAATAAGCCTTTTTAGGCCTCTTAAAAGCTTATGAAAGAAGACATCCAAAAATTCATCTTAATTAAGGGTCCCCAACCCTAATTCCCCACTTACATATTAAACCACATGGTATTAACACTTAATTATCCCAAAAAAACATCTCACACCTAATCCACATGTTGAGCCCTTAAAGCACAATCAACCAACAACTTACATCTTATTAATTCTTGAGTCTACAAGGGTTAAAATTGTAACTTCTTATAGAAGTATTAGATTTGGAATGGATGTTTTCTCCTTTCTCATATTGGCACACTTACTTTCCTACACAACACATTTAAGTACAATTATACCACAATAATAAATCACATTAGTTGTTAATTGAATCCTTATAACTTTAATCATGAACCATTTACATAGCTAATTACTCATCAAAAAATAATCTAGCACAAAAATCCATGTTATAATTTCAAGTCATATCTAATAATTTACATGTACATACATCTTCATTAAATAGAATAATGATGATAAAACATAAATTAAAAATGAAATGTAGTATTGTTGCCACATGATCACCTTATTTATCACATGTAATATGTCTACCCATCTATTTAAGAAAAGTATATAACAAATTAGGGTTGTATTAATCACATGCAAGGCATGGCCTTACATCCTCTCCCCTTAGCTTAGACTTCCTAAAAGTTATTAGGGTCTAGAAACATAATATTAGTATAGTAACACACATAAATCTATTAAACATAACTCATTACTTTATTTTATTGATGGAAGAATTAAAAAAATAAACTATAAGCACACATTAGAGACATCCCTTCCATGAATTAAACATCCAATTACTTAGAACACAATTTCTCACAATAGAAAATTTAGTTGATATACTCTCAATATAAAAAATGCTAAAAACCATCCATGTAGCTATAAATTATTAACCATGTAACCAATTTCAATTAAATTACAAAAATATATCAAAATAATTTGAATTTCTTTAATACACCTTAAAATCTCTTTATAGCATAAACATCACTCATGATGTTAGAAAATATTTTTGTTCCAATGTCCAATCATGTCTCACAAAATATTAGCTCCGTATTATTTGTTATTATCATTCTCACATAGTTCACATGATTACCAAATCATGTTTATTTGTAATTTACACATACATCACAATAATCATAGAAATTTACAACACAAGGATCACACAATGGGGTTTACAGGGATGGAAATGCATAGACACCATAATCATACAAAAATATGGTCTCAGGGCCCCCTTCTCTAATGAACCCTCCATATATTTCCTTGTACCTATATTTTTTTTGTGTAAGAGGATTAGCCTCCAAAATATAGATACTCACAAAGTAACTCACACAAAATTAGGTGGGGAATTGATTATGACCATTCCATATTGGTCCAATTTGCAACCCCCATCCTCAAAAAGAAATTACCTAGTGCATCTAATCCCATATACATCATGCCAAGGATCCCTCCTAGTTATGGTAGTTTATAGATGCCATATTAAAATACTTATGCCAATAGTTTTCCAACATGAAAAATGCCTCAAATATAATTGATCAATGTACTATTTTAACCCTAAATTTTAAATAAAAGTCTCACAAAATAAAGAAATTTAAAATATAACTAGAATTGAAAGAAGCACCAATGTAACAATTTAATTAAACCCAAAACTAAGCAAGTCTTTGAGGAAAAAGAAACCATTAAAAATATAAAATAGCTAACTAGCCCAAGAAATTCTTAAAAAAGTTTAACACAATTGGAAAAAATGCAAATAGAAATAAATTACACTTGCAATAAATTCCACATTACATCCACTATGTGACTTGTCTAAGCCAGCTAAGGGGAGGAGGGGAATGGTGGTATCAAATCACAAAATATAATAGCATGCTACATAATTTTTTGGAAGTATTTGTTGGCATTGATTTCAATAGATTTTTTTTTATACATTGATGTCAACCTATGAAGATTCTTTGATTGGTTGCATTATGTTGTCATTAGTAGTGTCATTGATGTCAACCTTAGTGTTTTTTTTATAAGCATATGTTTATGGATGTTCAAACTCTTTTTTAATTAATAAGGAATTGAAAATGTTGAGATGATGTCTGTGGTGCTTGGTTTCCATGTGCTTTCAAGAAAATTTGAATAAAAGAGGAAACAATATGGTGAAGAGAGTTCAGTGTGGCGGAGTAGTATTCAGTATTTTTCTCTATATTTCTTCATGGTTGAAGATCTACTTTTGTGGTTTATATATGTTTATTAGAGGTGTTTATAGGTGTAATATCTAGAGTTTCATGTGTTGGACCATTTGTCAAAATAATTTGTGTTCACCAATGTGTGAACTCTGTTGTAGTGTTATCTGGGAGAAATGGTTTCACTACACATTTCTCCATGTTATGATTTTTTGTTTTCTAGATCTAGTAGTGTACTTATGTTGCTCATATATATCCTCAATATGGATTTTTTTAAATTTTGGTGATCCATAAGGTTGGATTCATTAGTTACAGTATGTGAAAGTTTAATTGGTTGTACATAATGAGTATGTTATTCAGGTGTTCGATGTTGTGAAGGATTTGTTGAATTTTAGGGTGTTAATGGAATATTCTAGATTGTGTTTAAGTTTTTTATGTATTCCATGAGTTCTTTTTGAATTTGGTGAAGTTTGTACTATTAGAAACCAAGATCAGACATGCAAACCAAAAAAACTTCCACAAAAGAGAAAATCAGAAGAAAAAAAATATATTGCAAAAAGATGTGCAAATAATATTATTTAAGAATTCATAATTACATGAGATGATTTGCTTTATAAAATAAAGTATGCATAACCCTAATCTTATCTTGAGCAACAAGATAGCTCAAAAAGATAAGGATGTCAATAATTAAACTAGGAATTAAAATATTACCTAAGTAAACTTATGCAAGTGTAATTAAATAATTAATTACACCAACACCCCCCTATAAGTGCAACTTAGGGAGATTAAAAAAGAATGCATCTAAAACTAAGATGAATGAAATAAAGCATGAATGGGTCCCGGAAACAAGGCATGATCAAGTACCCATGTACAAATGCAATAATGAGGTAGAGAAGGAAAACCCAATGGGACAGAACCCCCCTACAATGAGATGACTGTTGCAAAGAAGCACTGTAAGAACACTATGGAGTAACACTGGAACCATAATCTGACAAGCAAGGAAAGATACTTTTGTTTACAAGAAACCAAACGAGATTCACTGAAGGACTCAGACAGAATCATAATAATACAACAACAGACCCGAGGCCACGGAACACTGGAACAACCTTGGAATCTGTGAAGCAATAGTAGATGTTAAAATGATGGCCCCATAAGAGGGAATGAGATGATGATAGAATTTGGAAACCATGTATCTCAATGTCGATGCCAAACTGAGACTGAAACTCTTCCATGTGAACAAGTACCATAAAGACTCTAGAACATTAACCATAAAAACATGGCCCTCAAACTGAGATGGATCTGAACCAATGCTGATCAATAACCATAGGCTCCCAATCTGAAGTGTGAACCAATGAATCTAATATGTGTCAATATAAATCAAGATGAGGCCAAAAGAAACTAAGAAACTAGATACAACTCATGTGAGTTGTCATAAAAACAAGATGGAGATCAAAGTGCATGCACACTCTAATCAAATTATTATGCAAGACACCCCCTGATGGAACTTTATCTCAATTCATTTATTACAATAACCCAATGATTGTAAAAGGATAGAATGATAAAAATTCATAAATAGAAAATAAAAATATACCTCAGATCTATGTAGAGGATTGAACCAGCTTTCCAGTGCCACAAGAATGGCGAAAAAAAGATAAGCGAGTCAAAAGATTTGTCTCCCAAAGTGAAAACAACAACATATGACTTACGAGGCTGAAAATAACATCAAAAAGAAAAATAAAAAAACCACACCTACACCACTAGATAGAGCCTAGAACCAGCTTTCTGAAAATATCTTGTTTGGGAAAAAATGGCATCGTATGCAAAAGTTATGCCCCGATTTCGTGAAACTACTTTGTAGAGGCCCAATATGCCCTTTTGCAGCCCTCAAGGGCTAAAAAAATAAGCCCCTAGTCACTTGGGCGAACCAAGGGGCTGGAAGACAGGGATCAGTGGTGAAGCCCTTGGTCGATGATATGACCAGGGCTGGGGGCTCGGACCGACGGGGGGGTTGGATCTCAACTCCCAGATCTCCATAGGACCACGGGCTCGGCGGAAGGGGCTGAATGAGCTGGTGACACGTGGGTTAGGGAAGTCGCCGACGGAGGTGGCAGGGGAGTGGTGCGGCAGTGGCCACTTGGTGGAGAAGTGGTGGTGGAGGCCTGATAACTATAAGTGCTAGATTTCTTCACCATTATTTATTTTCTTATTTTTTAGTTTTTATTTTTTTTCAAAATGTGTGCCTCATAAAACGTGCCCTAGGGTCGTACGGCCTTGGGGAAATTTTTTTTCCTCTCCAAATGACTATGTCCAAAATGGAAAAAAGTTATATGAAAATAGGGTTTTTTGGGTGCTATGGACTCAATGGCAAGGTCCGTTTTGTCCAAAATTTCCCAAAAAATTAGGTGACCCCCAGATCTCTCAAAAAAATCACCAAGCTTGAAACCCTCACAAATTTCTTCAACGATGACCAAAATCAAAAAAATAAAAGCCAATCCTGACTTTTTCCAGCACTCTCAATCCAATGGAAATGCCCGATATGATCCAAGATGCTTCATAAATATGCTCAAGGAATGAAACCCTCGAGGAACCCCGAACAATCTCTACAATGATTTTCTCCAAAAAGGCTGAGAAAGGGCTACAAATCAAGGCTCTGATACCATGTTAGAAACCAAGATCAACCATGCAAACCAAAAAACCTTCCACATAAGAGAAAATCATAAAAATTAAAGTTATTGCAAAAAGATGTGCAAATAATATTATTTAGGAATTCATAATTACATGAGACGATTTGCTTTATAAAAGCAAGTATGCATAACCCTAATCTTATCTTGAGCAACAAGATAGCTCAACAAGATAAGATGACAATACTTAACCTAGGAATTAAAATATTACCTAAGTAAACTTATGCAAGTGTAATTAAATAATTAATTACACCAACATGTACTTAAAATTTTAATAGTTTTAACACAAGTTCAACCAATCTTGGGTGTTTACACTAATTGTGGAAATATTTCAGTATTTATGGAATTGTGGCGTGGCATGTATATGTGGAATTAGGTCTGATTTATGGTGTGATGTGGTCCCCCTTCATTCCTCTTCATCATGGGAATGTTTTTGTGCCTACATAATTTGAATTTTCACATTTGAGGTGCATAGCTGACCTTGTAGGTTTCTTTCAAGGTTGAGGATAGTATATATATGTGTTGAGTTGATGAAGGATTATGGTGTGAAGTGTGTGTAATGAAAATTATGGTGTGATGTATGAAAGTGCAAAGTGCATAATGAGCTTTAATGACTAAGACTACTAGAAGCAGTGAGCAAAAGGTTTCTACATGAATCTTCTAGTGAATCAATGGTGGAACTTTTATGTTGCTTTATCTTCTTTCTTCTTCTTTCTATTCTAGTAGTGAGCCATTAATAGTGAGGCCTTCTTTCTTTTGGGCAGTGAGCCTATTGTATTCAATGTTCTAATTACTTTATAGTATGAGGTAATCCTCACCATGGTTTTTCCCTTCTTTGTTTTTCCATGTAAATCAGGTGTTTACATTTTATGGATGTGTTTTCCTTATGGTTTCTCATGTTTATTTTTTGTTAATTCATGATAAGGGTTTAATGATTGATAAAGGTTGAAGGACTAATGCAGATCTAAATGTTAATGAGGACTTTGACGTTTTATTGTAAAACTAATTCAACCTTTCTTAGTTGTATTTTTCATTTAATAATTTGTATCAGATCAAGGTTCCTTGGAAGAAATATTAATTGCTTGAGATAGATTTGGGATAGTGCACAAGGAGGATCCTCTATTTGATGGATCAAATTATGCATTTTAGAAGACCATGATGGAAGGTTTCCTTATTTTTATAGGGTTTGGAGTTTGGAAGTCTATTGAATCTAAATATACTATTCCTATAAATGGTTCAAGCAATGATGATGAGATCAGGGCCTATAAGAACAATGGGAAAGAAAGGTATGCTCTTTTTAGTTGTCTTTCTAATTCAATACTTGTGAAAATTTTAAATCGCAAATCTTCTAGTGAGATCTAAAGGAAGCTAGAAATTATCTATGAAGGAGATGAAAAAGTCAAGAAAGCTAAGATGTAGAACCTAAAGATCAAATTTGAAACCCTATGGATCTCAGAGGATGAATATATTACAATTCATAAAATGGAAAATTTGTCAATTCCATTAGAGGCCTTGGTGGAAAACTTTAGGAAGATGAGGTGGTAAAGAAGGCACTAAGAACTTTGCCTAAATATTATAGTCAAAAAGTCTCTTCTATTGAAGAAGCTCAAAATTTAAATCTATATTCTAGAGCACAATTGCTTGGTGCTTTAATTTCTTTTGAATTGAGAGAGTTTGGTCCAAGTGACTCAAAGAATGAGACTAATTTTAAAGTTGGAAAATTTAAAAAGAATGAAGAATCATATTTAAATGATTTTTCATGATGTAGAAGAAAAAATTGTGAGGAGATTGAAAAAGGGAACTTGAAAATAAAGAGGTAAGTTACCTTTCAAATTTTTTAATTGTGGAAATATTTTTCATTATGCTTCGATATTTCCTATGAAAGCTTCAATAGATAAATATAAGGAGAACAAAGGTAAACTAGTTAAGAGAAGTTACTATGTTAAAGAAGATGATAGTATATCTAATGATGAATCTAATTATCCTAATGATGAGGATAATGAATTCTTGTTCATGGCCCTAAATGTTGGAACTAATTTTGTAAACTCTGAGAGATGTATGAAGGATGTTTCTTTGAAAGAAGGTCATAATGAAACTATGGTGACTTATTTTCATGCTAGAGAGGACAAAAACCACTAGATTATTGAGAGAGGATTCTCAAATCACATGACAAGTGATAAGAGTAAGTTTATTAAACATGAGAAGTTTGAAGGAGGTCTTGTTAAGTTCGGTGATGATACATCTGCTAAGATATGTGGAGAAGGTTCAATTAGTTTTGATGGAAATCATAATACAAATGATGTTCTTTATGTTAAGGGGATCTGTCATAATCTTCTAAGTGTAGGACAAATGTGCAGCGAAGGATATAACCTTTTGTTTCAAGATGGTGGTTTTGAGATCAAAAAAGGCTTTGGAACTCTAGATACTGTAGGAAGGATAGATGGAACTGTTTATCAACTTAAGGGAGCTAATGGTATGATTCAGACCCTAAGGAAAAAACAAAATGGTTTCCAAAAGATCCTAAATCCATTCCTTGTTTGTTCACAAAATTCCTTCAATGACTCTTGGTCTCCAACAAGGTCACAAACACCATTAGTGCACTCAAGGCACACAACTACTAAACAACACTTTTAATCATGTTATGAAATGCTAAAATAACATTCCCAAACCAATGGTGGCACACAAGAACCCAAATTTATCAGATTTCGTATATCTTCCTACCATACATGCTTACTTGGCTTTTAGGATAGCAAAGGGTGTAATTTTAGAATAAATTTAAAAATAAAACTCCAAACCAGATTCTAAAACCTATTCTAGATACCCTTTTCATAGTTTCAGCACATACTAAATTTTTATGTGGGGTTCCTTTGTAACAAATCCCTCAAAAATGGACCGTTATGTAGCTTTTTTAGGCCAAAACAATGGAGGAAAGCCCCTAGGGCATCATAAAAATTGGAAAAGACCTTATATTTAAACCATGAAACTTTGGGAACTCATAAAAAAAGTTATCAAAGACCTCCAAACCAAAAATTAGGAATTTTCACCATGCCAAATTCATTTTATGCAATTTTCTTTCTCTCAGGTTCCTGGTATAGGGTTTCTGGATACTTTCTAGAAAAATGCTCATAACTTTTGTAAAACAAAATTAAATGACCATAAACCAAAATAAAAAGTTCTATATTTAATTTCTTTATAATTCCCATGTCTACCCTTTCACATTTCAATTCCTAAAATCCGTACAAGAAAGGTTTTCTATGCAGAAAACAGTAAAAATCTAAATATTGCAATCACTATTTTGACCATAACTTTTGCAAATCATGATGAAAATCACTCAAAAAAAAAGAAAGAGAAACTAGATTCATCCCAATATCATCTAAAATTAGATTCAATCCTTTATCATTCCATACATTAATGTACCATTCAGAGGAACAGTCAGGAACACATGTAAAAAATGTAAAAAATCAGGGTTTCAATGCTCCAAACTTCTTCCAAATCATTCAATATGCTTTAAAATGATGGATTCAGGATTTTTATGCCTTTACCAACTTATTTCAACCATTAAAAACCAACTAATCAGCTTCTAAACCACCTTGAATCTTCAACTTCCCATTCTTGCACTTTTGCAATTTTACACTATGACAACTTTGTAATAATTTACAATATTTAACCAACCATCACCTATAAACCTAATAATGACTAAAAACACCTTAACTACATTGGAAATAGTCTTTAAGACCTTATTACAATATTAAAACATAAAACTCAAATAAAAACCTCAAAGTTGCCTCATGGAGGCACAAACTTGCCATGGTGCTCCTACACCATACTCCCGGCCAAAATAAAATTCAAAGCCCTCTTGAATTGAGGGTAACAATATGTATCCACCTCTGAATGCTCCTACTTGATGCCTTCTATTCTCTACCCTATGTCTTCCTTAAAGTAGCTCCATGTAGTCTTCATATTGAACTTTGGTTTTTCCTTCTTTACAATCTCAACAAGAACTATGTATACTCCTTCCTTACTCTTCCTCATTTTTGGTGTAGATAGGATCTCTTCACCTTTGGTCCCCATTTTTCCCATCTACTACTCTACCTTCAACCTTGCTACCCTGTTAGGATCACAAACCTCTAAATTGAAAAAAATTGAAAAGCCATTATCCTCCTTGAAAATCAATGAAGAAAACATCATACCATCATACCTTTGAGACCAACTTTGATCCTCCAAAATCAGGTCATCCTTGATCTTAACCAAATAAGCTTTTGACACCAATTCATTATCCTCTTTCACTAAAATTAGATCAAGCTTCATAACTATTGTTTCAACTTCTTTCATGGGTTTTTCTTCCTCTACCACCATCTCAGCTTGCTTGGCTTGTTCCTTGTCTTCTTCCATCAACAATGGCTTCTTTTCATCTGGTTTCAATGCTTCCATTTGTCTTCTCTTTTGAACAATCTTTCTAATATTCCATGTAACCTTTATCTTAATTGATAAGTACCAACTTGACTCTTGGCTTCCTAATTGCTCAAACTGATCCAACTCAACCTTCCATCTCTCTACCATCCTTTCTCTTATCATTATTACATGTACCAAAGGCTTCCTTTGTTCTCTAATCTCTTGATCAATCTCCATTTGCTCTGCCTTCTTTTTTTCTTCTTCATCTTCTTTTCATCTTTTTTCTTCTTCTGTGAACCCTACAAATATATCTTCAAAAAATTCATTCTCTATTTCCAAGCAAGTCTCTTTCACCTTGCTTCTCTTGTCTTTGTCACACCTCACCCAGGTTTCCTCTCTTATCCACTATCTGGTCTCTTGGCATCCAGGTTCTCTCTTCAACCTACAAAAGACAACACACAAAAACATACAACTACCTTTCCAAGAGTCTTCTAGCTTTGATAACAAATTGATACAGAGCCTAAGGAAAAAACAAAATAGTTTCCAAAAGATCCTAAATCCATTCTTTGTTTGTTCACAAAATTCCTTCAATGACTCTTAGTCTTTAATATGGTCACAAACACCATTAGTGAACTCTAGGAACACAACCACTAGACAACACTTTTAATCATGTTAGGTAAGGCTAAAATAATATTTCCAAATCAATGGTGGCACACAAGAACCCAATTTTCTTAGATTTCATATATCTTCCTACCATACATTCTTACTTGGCTTTTAGGCCATCAAAGGGTGTAATTTTAGCATAAATTTCAAAATAAAAATCCAACCTAGATTATAAAACATGTTCTAGATACCCTTTTTAGAGTTTCAATACATACTAAATTTGTAGGTGGGGTTCCTTTGTAACAAATCCCTCAAAAATGGACTGTTATGCATCTTTTTTAGGCCAAAACAATGGAGGAAAGCCCCTAGGGCATCATAAAAATTGGCCAAGACTTTATCTTTAACCCCTTAAACTTGGGGAAATCATAAAAAATGTCATTAAAAATCTCCAAACCAAAAATTAGGAATTTTCACTCTACCAAATTCATTTTATGCAATTTTCTCTCTCAGGTTCCTATGATTGGGTTTCTGGACAGTTTTTAGTAAAATGCTCATAAATTTTGCAAAACAAAACGAAATGACCCCAAACCAAAAGAAAAAGTTCTTTACTTCATTTATTTATAATCCCCATGTCTACACTTTCATGTTTTAGTTCCTAAAATCCGTACAAGAAAGGTTTTCTATGCAGAAAACAGTAAAAATTTGAACATTGCAATCACTATTTTGACCATAACTTTTGTAAATCATGATGAAATTCACTAAAACAAAATGCACCAAAAACTATATTCATCCCACTATCATCACCAATTGGATTCACACCTTTATCAGTCCATAAAATAACTTACCATAATTTAGAGGAACAGTGAGGAACAAATAAAAAAATGGAAAAATTAAGGGTTCCATTACTCCAAACTTCCTCCAAATCATTCAATCTTCTTTACAATGATGGAATAAGGATTTTTATGCCTTTACCATATTATTCCAACTTTTAACTACCAACTAATCAACTTATAAACCACCTTGACTCTTCAACTTCCCATTCTTGCACTTTCGCAATTTTGCACTATGATAACTTTGCAAGAATTTACAATATTTAACTAACCATCACAGGTATAAACCTAATAACAACTTAAAAAACATTAAATATATTGGAAATGGTCTTCAAGACCTTATTACAATATTAAAACATCAAACTTAATTCAAAACCCCAAAGTTTCCTCATGGAGGTACAAACTTGCCATGGTGCTCCTGCACCATGCTATGTGCTTTATGACTCAAATAAATTAAAGTTGGATATGGAATAGAAGAATGTGTCACATTAATTTTAATAGCATAGTTATAATTAGCTTTTCTCAAGCTATGAGAGATCTACCAAATTTTATAAAGCCTATAAATGTAGTTTGTAAGGAATTTCAAGTTGGTAAGGAAACAAGGAAAGGGTTAATGTCAATATTCTACTGCATGATCTTCAGAGTTGGTGCATACAAACCTTTATGGCCCTACAATGACAAGAATTTTTCAAGGTGAGAGGTATTTAATGTTGTTGATTCAAATGATTAATCTAGAATGACTTGAGTAACTTTTCTCAATGAAAAATTAGAAGCTCTAGATAAGTTTTAGGCATTTAAAGATATGGTTGATAATGAAATGGATATGAGAATCAAATGTTTGAGTAATGAAATAGGTGGAGAATTCACCTCCAATGATTTTAATAGTTTCTATGAAGTTCAAGGAATAAACATGCATTTTTCAACCCCTTGGAATCCTCATCAGAATGCACTCGTTGAAAGGAAGAATAGGATTGTTCTGGAGGCAGCAATAACAATGATGAAAGAAGAAAACCTACCAGAAGTCTACTAGAGAGAAGCAATTCTTACTACAGTATCCATACTTAATAGATCACAAGAAAGAACAAATAGTTCAAAACTCCCTATGGGTTATGGTATGGAAGAACTCCTACTATCAAGTATTTCTGAATTTTTAGAAGCCATAAAAGAGATGAATAAAACTTAGGAAAGTTTGATACAAGATATGATGAAGGTATCTTCCTTTGATATTATAGAAAAATCAAAGCTTATCGGTGCTACAACAAGATCCTGAAAAGAACTATTGAAAGTGCAAGTGCTAAGGTGGATAAAGATCTACATAAAAAGTTTAATAATGATATATGGTTATGAATTAGATAAGCCCTCATGCAAAGAAGAATAAAAAGATAAAGGTAAATAAAATGAAGTATGGTTTGAAGAGGAAGAAGCTCCAAAAAGGATCCCTAAAACCCCTAAGTATGTGCAAAAGAATAATTTTGCATATTACATCATTGGTGACAAAAGTAGAGGTGTATTTACAAGAATAAAGATTCCATGATAAAAGAACAAGTAAACTTATGTTTACTTTCCAAATTTGAACCTAAAATAGTGGTTGAAGAATGAAAAGATGAATATTGGATCAAGGATATGGAAGAACAAATAATGCACATTGAGAAGAATTAGACTTGGGAACTTGTCCCAAGACCAATGAACAAGAGTGTGATTGGAATTAAGTGGGTGTTTTGGAATAAACTAAAGGAGAGTGGAGAAGTTGTTAGCAACAAGGTAAGACTTGTGTGTAAAGGTTATTCACAAGTAGAAGGAATAAACTTTGAGGAGACATTTGTTTTGGTGGCAAGGATGGAGGCTATTAGGATGTTTTTAGATTTTCCACCATATAAGGATTTCAATGTTTATCAGATGAATGCGAATTCAGTATTCTTGAATGGTGAGATGGAAGAAGTATACATTGAATAACTAGAAGGTTTTAGTTGTTAAAAGATCCTAATATGGTCTAAAGATTGAAGAAGGCCTTATATGGACTAAAGAAAGCTCCTAGAGCTTGGTATTCAATATTGGATAGATACTTATTGCAACAAGGATTCAATAAAGGTACTACAGATAGAAATCTTTATTTTAAGGTTAAAAATGATCAAATCTTGATTTTCATTGTGTATATTAATGACATAATTTTTGGAGGTATTGAAGAAATTATGAGCAAGAGATTTGCATAATAGATGTAAAATGAGTTTAAAGTTTCAATGTTTGGGTAGATGAATTTCTTCCTTGGAGTACAAATCAATTAGACAAAAACAAATATATTCATTTCACAATCAAAATATGTCAAGGAAATATTGAAGAAGTTTGGAATGGAGGACTCTAAACCAATATGTACTCCTATGGATACTGGTTTAAAGTTAAGAAAGAATGATGAATATTTTAAGGCTAATCAAAGAAAGTACATATTGATGATTGGAGGAATGTTGTATCTAACTAATACCAAAATGGATATCATGCATGTAGTTTATATTATGGCTAGATTTCAAAAAGATCCCAAAGAGTCACATGTGGTAGCAGTGAAGAGAATATTTAGATACTTGAAGAGCACTCCAAAACATGGCTTTTCATATCCAAAGGATTTTGATTTCTCTCTAAGTGGTTATACTTTTGTAGATTGGGTAGTTTGTGTGGATGACAGCAACAGTAAAAGTGGTGGTGAATTCTTTCTTAGAAATGGGTTGTGTCTTGGCTAAGAAAAAAGTAGGATTCAATGTCATTGTTTACTGTAGAAGTAGAATACATGGCGACAACATATTTTTGGACACAAAGTGTTGTGGATGAAGTATAATTTTAAGGATA
Organism: Sequoia sempervirens; assembly: GCA_007258455.2. NCBI lineage: Eukaryota > Viridiplantae > Streptophyta > Pinopsida > Cupressales > Cupressaceae > Sequoia > Sequoia sempervirens. The sequence goes on from VDFB02039271.1 coordinate 15,825, forward strand.
TCATAGTGGTATATGATGAAACTATTTCTATATTTTTTTTATAATACAAGTTCTATTAACATTTCAAAGAATCTAGTAATGCATTCAAGGACAAAGCATATTTCAATTCAGTATCACATTTTGAGAGGGAAGGTTGCAGAGAATGAGGTGAATTTTGAGTATTTTCCCACAAAGGATCAAGTTCTAGATATCTTCACAAAGGCTCTTCTTAAGGATACTTTTGAGTATCTTTGAGAGAAGTTAGGGGTTATTTCCCCTCTTTTTAACTAGATGCATGAGGATATGCATTAGTCCAGTGAATCCAAGATCCATTCCTTATTCTAGACTAATGTTGGTGGCTACCTCTTAGGGGGAGTAGGTAGTATCATTGTTGGTTAAGTATTGTTATTGTGTGGTATATAGGTGTTTTCCTTTGTGAGCTATCTCAAAGGATATGTGTAGTAGTTGCTAGTTGGTGCATTATGTTGTGTACTTCTAAGGGGGAGTGTGTAGAGAAAGTGTGAAGAAAATAGGGTGCAGTGGAGGAAAAGGAAGTTGTAGAGAAGATACATGTGTGACTAATGTCAAATGGGATGTTTCCCTTTTATATTGATGTAAAAGGAGGAGAGATTCAATTGGAAAAACTTATGAAGTAAGGGGGAGAAAGAGAAATTTTTAGAGAGGATAATGCTTGTGTAAGGGGGAACAATGTGCATTATTGTGCAATATCTATTGGTGATCAGAGCTGTTGAATATTCAGTTTTTGGTGGTTTTTCATATCATATGTTTCCATCAATGATATAGGGGAAGATTTTTGGAAGTATGTGTTGTCATTTATGTCAAAATCTTTGTAGTTGCATTGATGTCAATCTATATTGTTGCTTTGATAAGCTTTGATAAGCATATGTTTGTCAATGTTCAACCTCTTTTTTTATTGAGAATGTATTGTAGATGTTGAGATGATGTTTGTGGTGCTTGGTTTCAAAGTGCTTTTGAGAAAATTTGAATAAAAGAGGAAACAGTTTGGTGAAGAGTGTTTAGTGTGGTAGAGTAGTGTTCAATGTTTTTCTTTGCATTTCATTAGGGTTGAAGATCTACTCGTGTGGTTTAGATATGTTGATCAGAGGTGTTATATCCAAAATTTGAAGTTTTGGATCATTTAGCGAAAGAAGTTGTGTTCACCAGTGTGTGAAATGTGTTGCAGTGTTGTTTGGGAGAAATGGTTTTCCTTTGTGTTTCTTTTTCTTATGATTTCTATTTTTTTGGATCTATAAGTGTGTTTATATTTCTCATATCTATCGTAATTCTGGGTTTTCTAAGTTTTGGCTCTCCACAAGGTTAGATTCATTAGTTATAGTATGTGGAAGGTTAAATGGTTGTATAGAATGAGTATGTTCTTAAGGTGTATGATGTTGTGAAGGATTTGTTGAATTTAAGGGTGTTTATGGAATACTCCAGATTGTGTTTAAGTGTTGTATGTGGTCCATGAGTCATCTTTGTATTTGGTGAAGCATGTACTTAAAAGTTTAGTAGTCATAACAAAGGTTTGGTTGACCTTGGGAATTCACACTAATTTCTATTGAAAGAATATCAATACACTAAGAGGGGAGTGAATCAATGTATGCAAATTTTTAACACATTAAAATAATAGACAACATTAAAGATCAAGAAAAATAGAACACACATAAGAATACACTAGATATACATGGAAAACCCTATGAGGGAAGAGACCACGTGAAAAGTGGAAAATTGTCGTTGCTTATGGTTTAGGACATAGAAAAACAATCTTCTACACTTTTCATTCAAGGAAACCCTAGAGATCTCAATCCAAGGATGAAGTAGGGGAAATATATCAGTAATAGGCTATCCTAGGGTATGATTAAAGACTAAAATAGGGTTCACCACCAAGCTAGGGCTTGGAAAGACAAATGATGTGTAGGACCTAATAATTAAACTAAATGATATGTAAAGCTTCACTAAATGACCTAAAAATGAATGCAAAATAGAATAAAAATTTGAGAGATCAGGGGTGTGCACCTGGAAATATGTAAGAACTTGAATGGAGGTCTAAAATGTTGAAAATACTTAAATTAATGTTGACTAGGACTTGTTGTGCCCTTAGCACACATGCCCCATTCAGAACGGGGACCCTCTTTTCTTTCACCTTGTCAGGTCATTTTTGTCACCACCTCATTTTGTGTGCCCCCCTTTTTGGTGACCCAGATGGTCAATGTTGCTTTAAAGTCCCACCATAAGTTGACAGTGCCTTCCCATTTTAATTTTTTCATGTTATGGTGCCTTGCGGAGTCCCTATGGCAGTTTGACCCTGCCAATGGCCCCAAGCCCTGTCAGGCTTGGCTGTTTGGGATTCCCTTTCTGGGTTTCCCTATTGCACCTGCCGTTCCCAATGGTGTCTAGTTCACGTCCTCCCAAACCCCAAGGTCCAAACTCCCATTCTCCATCTGCAATCCATGGAAATCTCGATGGCTGTTTAACCCTTCAGGCCTTGGATCCTGGAGTTCCGCTCCTGGGGTTCTGAGAGTGTCACGCCATTCCTCACGGCAAACTTCTGGTGGCGTCCCGCCTTCCGGGCCCTGCTACCATATTTACTGTCTGAGGAGTTTGCGGGAAACCTTGACTACCATCGAGTGTGCTAGGCCCGATCTTCCAAAATTTTGAGTTCAGAATTCTGTGATGGTTCCGTCGTCTCCGATGGTGGGTCTTTGGCAGAACTCCATCCTCTAGGCCCTGACTCTCTCTCCATCGCCGTCGACCCAACCGAGTCAAAATCTTCAAGCAATCGTCGTACTACACCCCCCCCGTCCATCAAACCTTGGGTCTCCCGCCGCCGTTGCCGATTTTCAAATTCACCAACCTCTCTCTCATCGTACCTACATTTAATAGGGTCATTAATGCCGATTAGGGGTATAAAAGACTCGCTCAAACCAATCATTATCACTTGATAGAGTTGCAGAGCAATCAGAGAACTTGCTGGAGGAGCCCATTGTCTTCGATACCTTCACACTCATCACCGTCAACATCGCTTCATCGATCATAAGTGGATCCTACATCTCCCCTCAGTGAGTATTCGAGGTAGGTCCTCTGTTCACCCTCATGAGCATTGTTTTCATGATTTCTAAGGATTTGAATGAATAAAAATCATCAAGAAGGCATGCAAACGATAAAATACAGCACCACGAACAAAACCCATGTTTTGAAAACCTAAGAAAACCTTCAAGGGTGCCCTCATCACCGATTCAGAGCTCCACCTCGCCGCAGCTATTCTTCCCATAGGGAGATCACCCCCTTTGGCCCCAAGGCCTATCTTGGCCGTCGAAACCTAAGCAATAAAATTTCCTTTTCATAGAAATTCCCCCCTTCGGGCTCGAGCCGTCAGACTTCCTTGTTTGGAAGTTAGCCGAGATGCCGCCGTGTCGAAACGGTGAACTTTCCCCAACCGCCTCTCTACCGGGGCCCGCCCTTCTCACTGCGGGCATTTCAAATTGGACAAGCACCCTTCGAGTATCTTGAGCCTGAGACTCCGAACATCTGTTCTAGGGATTTCGTCCTTCATTCACTGTCAGGGAGATGTTCGTCCATTGCCAAGACCTCACAGAGACACCACCTTTCTCCTGTGAATACCTGATGTCCTCATTCCCTCTGGGTTCCGGACCTTCGTTCGCAACTGGGATGTCACTTGAACAAGAAATGCCCTCATTCCCGCCGGGCTCCACCGCTCGGGAGTCCTGTCCTCATCCGCTGTCCCGAGGGGAAAATATCGCCCACCCCTCCGAGCTCCGGGCTCTGCCCTTCCATCCATTGCGAGACTGAAACGGAATGACGACGTCCTCCGTTGCTAGGCCTGAGACCCCGGACTTCCGTCTGACGTTTGCCATCCCAAACACCGAGTGCACCACAACCCCCTGGCCTTCTAGACCTGGTAATGTAAAATTACTGGCCGCCCTTTGACCCGTCGGGCCCCGGACCCCGGAGTTCCGTCTCCGGAATTCTGTTTTCAATCCACTTTTCCAAATTGTCATCTCTAGATGGCTCTCCAGCCCAGGACTTTCAGATTCCCCTAAACCGATCAAAATGAGCCCAAATCTAAAATTTAACTTTGACCCATGTGCTTAATTTTGGTCCCCTTCATTATGAACCTCTTAAGGTACCAAAATTTGACTGAATAGAATCTCCGAGAGCCCCCCACCCTATTTTCCCTTCCTAACAACATTCCTGTTGAGGAAGTCTGGCTCTCCTGGCCTGAACTGTCCAAATGCCCTTAATCAAAAGATCAATGACCTTGGGGGATAAAAGGTCATGTTATGCTTAATAGATTGTTTAAAATGGATCTCATCTTTGGAATTTCAACTAACATGAATGCTTTTGTGATCCATTGTGCTGACTATGCCTTTGCTTACAAAATATATGGAATCGGGTGCAGGACCTTCAGGGGCATCCACTGAGAAAGACAAAGGAAAGAAGTCAGGAAAGACCCCTCGAGGGAAAGAGGACAAGGACCAGATGAAATACCAATTCCAGGGTGAGCCTCTGCACTCAAAAGTCACCATAGATTGGAAGGAGATCACTGATACCAACATAGGCCAAATCAATATTAACGAATTCACACAAAGGGTTAGGATCAATCAGATGACCAAAAATGCAAGGCTAATAAGGAAAAGTGGAATAGCAAAGGCTACTGGATTCCCTCCATCCCTCGTGGCCCCCGAGTTGGTCATGGCTTGTCGAGAGGCATATCAAGTCGATGCAAGGACAATCATTGATAGAGAGGACAACATTCTTGCCGACATGTCACCTGAAGGGATCACAAAGACCTTCCATATTCCCACATTTCAAGAGATAGAGGTCCCCACCATAGAGGAATGCCAAGCAGCATGGGACGATAATCTGGTGGGTTGTAAGAGGTCAATAAATCAGCATTGGCTCAAAGAAAAGTGAGGCAGCGCTGCGAAGGTTCCTCAAGAGTTCTTCCGCAGTGACTTCCACGAAGATTACCACAACTTGGTCACCATGTTAAGTAGGGTTATGGGTCTTCTTGCAGCTGCCTTCTTTTAGGAATGGATGGTGTACTTCGTTGAGAAAATTCTTCAGGGGAATGAGGACGTCACCACAAAGACTTCATTTTACTAGGGAGGAATAATAAGCAACTGCTTCCATGAGCAGTTCGTTAATGTAAAGAAGAGCTCCAAATTTTATATGACTTCCTATCTTGTCTATTCCTTGGTAGATCAGAGACAGTACAATAGGTTATTTGTGGCACCCGATCAAGAGCAAGGGCGAAGACTCAAGGCCTATGATAGGTACCCGTAGCTCTAGTGCTAGAACTTCAAAAGGGAATACTGCAAAGTAAACGATGCCTTCATTGGCCATATTATTAGAATAATTGTCGGAGACTTTGAGAGGAGGGTCTCCCACAGTGCCAAAGCACTCTTGAAGTAGTATGCCTTTCTCTTTATCCAATATTCAAAATTCACGTACATTCGTGCCTAGGGCTTCACTGAAAGGCCAAACAAGTTATCTTGATACCCCAATGACCGAATCATCCTACTAGAGCTTTCTCGGCAACTCCAATATATACAGGCAATCTTCAACAGCAAACACATAGCAGGGATTTCCTATCCCATGACTCTTGGCAAGGGCATGTACCGGCTGCAAACTTCCCAGTGTGCTGGTAACTCTGAGAAAGAACTAAAAGATTACCATTTCTACCTACACACTGCTCACCCACAGATAGACCCGTATGGTCACATAAGAAAAGAACTAGGGCTGGGGTTTTCCCATCTTCACCACATCGAGGATTTCTAGGCAGACTGCCAGGATGATAAAGAGGTACATGCAAGGCATTATATGTGCATGACTACGTATTTCGTAAGAAAGGTACAACCATTCCCTATATTGGATCAGGTCAAAGAAGATGAGAGCACCTTAATGGATTCCAGGTACCCCACGGTCACCAATTTGCCGATTCCAACAATTGACTAGGATGATCAGAAGGTCGATGACCTTAACACTATAACCAAGCCAATCCTAGCCTGTACTAAGGAGTGGGTCAATGAGCAAGTAGCCCAATTAAAGCAGCAAGGGATAATTTTAACTTATGAAGGGATTAAAAGTGAGCCCAGTGCCACGGGAGATGCTGCCACCACCACTTCAACCAGCGGGATGTCCAAGTCTCCTCCGGTCACCAAATCTAATAAGAGAAAGGAGACAAAAACAGAACAGTCTCCAGACCCCAAGATCTATGCAAGGAAAGAAATGAGAGGCTCACCCTCCAAAAGGCTCAAACAAGCGGGGAGCTCCATAGAACAACCCTCAACCCAGGAGGAGAGGGCGAGGGGTACGGATCAATTGAAACCTCTCTTGGCTCTCCCTGCCCCTGCCATTGTGCCACCTACATCTCTAACTATGATTGCCACATCCCCGCCTACAGTGGACATTTCTATCCATCTTGCCGCTTCGCCTCCTGCCGAATCTGTAATAATTATTGACTCCTCTTCTGCCATAACTACGCCCCTTCCTCCACCGCTATGTCACCAACCACATCGCTCCCTCTGGCAACGGTGATGGCACCTATTCCCAATCCCAGCATGCCTAAGGTTCTCTTGAGGCATATGCAGAATCTTCCCCCTGAGCTATCCCAGATCCTAATGGATCCCGCTCTTCAAGCAGCCCTTGCACAAGCCCTCGCTACTGCCCAACCTTCACAACCACTGACAGGGCCAATGGCTATGGAAGCCACCATGGTAATCTCTAAGGAGTGGGAGGAATGAGAACGAGAAGCCTCAGGGCCCTATGAGGACGAGGCTGATGAATACTACGAGCACCCAGAATATGAGCACCGAGTAATTGACAGAGTGGCCTATGAGGAGGGAATTGGTTCCTCTGAGAGTGGGGATGAGGAAGATAACACTAGTGGCAAGGTAATCGTGCATGCCTTTGAAGATGACCTTGAAGAAGAACTGGACCGGTAGCCAGAGGACACCAAATCAGAGGTAGAAAGGCCACCCCTTGAAGAACAAGAACATCAGCAAGAAGACAAAACTGAGGGTGGGACCCAAGCTATCAAGAGCCTCGAAGTCAGGCAATTCAAAGAACATGTGCACGAGATTGAACATGCTGAGGAAAAGAAAGAAGAAGGGATGGCAGAGAAAGAAAGTCCCATATAGCAACTGTCCAACGCGCTTCCTATCAAATGCCTCATGTTCATCCAAGATTCTGACGACTAAGAGGGAAATCTTGCTAAGGAGAAAAAAAAGTCCCCAAAAGAGAAAGGAGCAAAAACCTTGGCCTTGACTAAGGGGGGCGAGGGTGGCCACGATTCACCTAAGGGAAACTCTGCTATGCCTGAATGGTTAGAGAGGCAGCTTGAAAGAAAAACCCCTGTACTAAAGGACCCAAGGGTGAGGTTCGAGGCCATCTTGGCTCGAGCTCAAACCACAACAAAGAAGGAGAAGAATCCCAAAGTCTGATCCAGGGTAGCGATGGATGCTTCCCGGTCTCAAGCAACACAAATAGCATTGCCTATGATTGGCCAGGCTGGGGTGAGTTACAACATCTCCACCGTCGATGTGGGGACCGCCACCAGAGAGCAGAAATTCGAGCACCTTGAGGAGTTAGTGGCTATGGTGGTGCATTTAATAAAGCAAGATAATATCTCGAAGGATGAACTCAAGGCGTAGGTGGCGGCCTTAATGCATTACATACAATAATGGTATTTAGTGGATGACTTGCCTACCACATCCACAGCCGCACCTTAGCTGCTATCCAAAAAGTAGATCGATAAAATGGAAAGCAGAAAAAACTTGGAGAAGACCACGGAGGGCTAGTTCCAATAGGTCTTGTACATCAGAAACATGGGAATTATCCAAGCTGTACGAATAGCCAACAAGTTCTTAGACCTGTTGTAGTCTCTAGAGGGCACAAAGAAGCTATGCACTGACTTCTCTATAGTATACAACTCCACCTTTCCAAAGATCAAGGCTATCCTTCAATTGCCAGCAGCCACGTGGGAAAAGGAGCTTGCATTTAAGAAAGACGATCACTAGCTGATGGATGTGTAGCGATGAGACTTTGATAACCGGAGGGAAAGGTTGGAACAAATAATGAACAAAGTGGATCCGGATATTGAATGGATCAAGTAAATCAAGGTAGAGTGCACTCATTGTCTCAAGCTGATGACGGAATATGACATGCCCACAGTGAAAATGGATATGGAGAAGATAAAGCCCTACTTCCAGAAAAAGATGGAGGACGGAATGTCAATTGAAATCACAATGGAATTCATGAGTTTTGTTGCCCGTGCCTTCAATCAATTAGAACTATTCAGGGACCAAGGCACAAAATATGATGAGGATTGGAAAAGGCTCGAGGATAATGCAAAGGAGTGGAGCTACCAAGTACTAAGGTATAAAATTGTTGAAGTGGACAAGCTCCAGCCAGTTTTCCTCGAGTTCATGTAATACACAGCTTCTAAAAGGAAGGAGGACAACCCCGTCAAGGATGAAGAACTCCCTGAAGAGTAGCTACAGTAAAACAACAATCGGCTAAAAGAAAAAAGTCCTACAGTGCCATCAATAAAGGACAAAATAGGGAAGAGACAAAGATGTAATTTTAAATTGTGATATATTGGGGGGTAGGTGAAACCCTATTTTGTAATGAATCTTCGCCACACAATAAGAATTGATCTTGGCCATTCATTAGATCTTTTGGGCACTATAAATAGAGCTCTCCTCTTATTTGCAAAGAGGGTTGAGTTGTTATAAAGACATGCTACAAAAATTTATAAAGAAAAGACATTGACTTGGTGCATTTTATGAGTTTCTCACATGTTGCTTGATTCAATCTCCATTGTTAGATGTTCAACTTAGGTTTTATTGATGTTCTAGTTAACTATTTCCTTGCTTTCATATATTTTAGGAATGTTGTCCTATGACCATGAAAATTCTTGTTGTGTTGATGACTTCTTAGTCCATAATTTTTGCTATTTGTTGATGGTAGATAGTTGTGTAAAGTTAATCTAGACTTAAATTCAAAGCTGCTCCAAACTTTTATCTTCGT
>VDFB02039272.1:0-14683 GCA_007258455.2 Sequoia sempervirens
AAAAAAATGAAAATGATAATGAAATGAAATGGTAAACTGATAAATGAATGATGAAATGATAAATGGTAATGAAATGTTTATGAAATGATATGATATGAAATGGTAAAAATGAATAATGAGATGATGGAATGATAAATGGTAATGGTAATGAAATGTTAATGAAATGATATGATATGCAATGGTAAAATGAATAATGAATGATGGAATGATAAATGGTAATGGTATGAAATGATAAAATGATAAAGGAATGATGAAATGTTAAATGATATGAAATGTTAATGAAATGATATGATATGCAATAGTAGAAATGAAAAATGGTAATGGTAATGAAATATTAATGGTAATGATATGAAATGATAAAGGAATGATGAAATGTTAAATGATATGAAATGGTAAAATGATAAATGAATGAATGCAATGAATTAAATGTCCAAATGTCCTCCACGAAAAGGTCAAAACTTAATGACAACCGTTTAATACCTTCATTCAGCCCTTCAAAATACGGATATGAATCCAATATGCAGATATATACAATGATCTAATGAACATGCAACTATATGAAACTAACCAATTTGTTGAGCCTGTTATAAGCCTTCTTGAATCATCATAGAACATTTTGAAATGTTGGAAGTATGTACAAGCATCAGAGGGGAAATCAGCGCCAATGATGACCAGAGTACAACTTTCATGAATTTTGATATAGCAAGCGAACACAAGCATCAAGGTATAATTGAACCGAGATGACCTGAGCATTTCTTGCATAAACAGACAAAGATTAACCACCGTTTTGATGCAAATGTGGAACTGTCGTCGATGATATTGCTTTGATTGTCATGTCCTGTGACATATTTGCATCAGAATGATTGTTAACCTTCAGACAGCAGACAAAGAAAAAATCATTCTCATTCCTCGCCACTCTAGTTCAGTACATCATTGAGTGTGCTCCAGAGTAATGATAGCAAAAATCAAACAACTTTTAGTCAAACATGTAATACTGTTAATGAATACATTATTCAGATATTTGGATCATCCAATAGACAAATGATATGATATCTTGCTGAAAAGTGTGTCATGATCGGATAACGTTGACATATGAGTTTGATGATTAGATCCTATGTCATGGTCTAGTTGTTTTGGTACGTTTTGAAAGTTAAATGCCCCCAGCTGAATTTTGCTTTGTTGATTGACACAACTTGCGAAAAGGAATATGTACAAACGATCAAGCCATGGTAAGATGTTTTAATACTCTAGGCAAGTGGCGGTAGGATGATGCAATTAATGACCCTAAGATGAAAAAAGATGTGGCAAAAGGGAAACTTTGAAAATACAACGTGCAAAATAGGAACTAATAAATGGAGAGGTACAGATAGCGTCTGTTTGCCAGATTTTCACTATCCGTGTTTATTGCATTTTTCTGATTTCTTTTTTATTTTGATTTTTTTTTGTATTTTTCTGTCAATAGACTGCCTGTTTGCCAGGTTTTCACCCTATGACATTCTCTTTTGATTTTTTTATTTTTTATTTTATTTTTAGATCCAGGAACTTTTTTCTGATGTTTTGGATTTCTTCAGTGACATTTTCGCTGTTTTTGTATTTCTTCAGATCTTTTTTTCTCATATTTTAGTATTTCTTCAAAGACTTTTCTCATTGTTTTTGTATTTCTCAGACTTTTTCCTCGGGACTTAAACATAATAATTCTTAAGATGTATACCTTGTTTTATGTTCATCCTAATAGGTCTCCTTTTCCATGCTGATAATCCCAGGGCGTTCTCGAACCATAGGACCTGAATAACCCATAAGGGCCTAACCACGTGGTTCAAACTTTCCTTTCTCTCAGTTTCTGGATTACGCCGGGTTCTCTTTCAGAACTAGATCCCCCACTTGGAAGGTACGTGGCTTTACCTTGTGATTATAGCTGCGAGACATCATCTGCTGGTATGCCTTCAAATGGTCAGCTGCTCTTTGTCGCTTTTCATCTAGAATTTCTAACTCTTGTAGTCGGGAAACTCTGTATTCATCCTCTGTTATGAGACCTTTCAGTGATACTCTTAATGAAGGTATTTCTACCTCTAAAGGCAATATGGCTTCTGCTCCATAGACAAGGGCAAAAGGTGTTGCTCCTGTTGGCGTTCGGACACTAGTTCTGTAAGCCCACAAGGCGGGATTGAGTTGAACATGCCAATCCTTTCCTGAGTCATTGACAGTCTTCTTCAAAATATAGTATGGTTTTGTTTGAGGCCCCCGCTGGCCATTCCCTTGAGGATAGTAAGGCGGGAATATTTGTGTTGAATATGGAATCTTCACAAAGTTCATCAACATCCTGATTCTTGAAAGGTCGACCATTATCTGTAATAATGGTATTAGGAATACCATACCGACAAATAATGTAGTTGAGTATGAAGGATGAAATTTGTTTTCTGGTGACTTTAGAGAGAGGTACCGCCTCAATCCACTTAGTGAAATATTCTGTCGCTGTGACGATGAACTTATGCCCATTTGAAGATGAAGGATGAATTTTTCCTACTAGATCTAGCCCCCATTGAATGCCGTGGGTGTAAACTAATGAAGTTCTTTGTGCAGGAGTACATGAATAAGATTCCCATGAATCCCACATTTTGAGCATGTTTCAACAAAGGTAAAATGATTCCCTTCCACTGTAGGCTCAGAGTAACCCATTCTAATCAATTTTTGATATTAGTCCACTAATGAGTACCAAATCCCCCCATGAACTTCTTGTAAAGCTTCATTGGATTCACAATGCTCAAGACATCGAAGTAAAGTACCATCAAGACCACGGCGATAAAGGGTATCAGCGATAAGGGTATATCGAGAGGATTGTCGGATAAAGTGACGTTTTTGGTTGCGGGACAAGTCAGGTGGTAATATATCATCTTTTAGGTATGCATAAATCTTGCCATACCAGGGTGAATCAGATCCTACTAGGTGGCAGATAATTTGGCTTTCAGGTGTGTCATAGGCAGGTGTAAATAATTGTTCCACCAGAAATTCATAGCGAGTTTGTTTGTCTGGGAGTTGTATCAATGAGGCGATCGTAGCCATAGTGTCGGCCGCTTTGTTGTCAATCCTCAGAATTTTTGTGAACTGAATGTCCACAAAATACTTCTTGAAGTCATCAATAATCTTCTTGTATGGTAACAACTTGTCATCTTTAGTCTGATAGTCATCATTGATTTGATTAATGACTAGTTGTGAGTCACCATAAACTTGTAGCTCGGTAATCCTCCATTCCAATGCTGTTTTCAGTCTAGTGATCAGTGCTTCATATTCGGCTATGTTATTGGTGCACGGAAACATTAGCCTATAGGACCTAGGAATGGTATGTCCTTGAGGGGTGACGAAGAGAATGCCTGCCCCCGAGCCATGTTGAGTAAAAGAACCATCAAAGTATAAGGACCATGGCTGCTTAGAGTCTGCTGTGAAGACATCAGCATCTGGAAATTCAATGTGTAAAGGGTGTTCTGTTTGGAGAGGAGCGTCTGCTAGTTGATCCGTGATAACTTGTCCTTTGATTGCTTTGCAATCAACATAGTGGATGTCGAACTCACTCAAAATCATGATCCATTTTGCTAACCTTCCTGTTAGTGATGCTTTACTTAGTAGATACTTGAGTGGATCAATTTTGGAAACAAGCTTAATTGTATGAGTTAGCATGTAATGTCGAAATTTCTGTGAAGCGAAGATGACTACCAAACAAGCCTTCTCAATGAAAGTGTAACTAAGCTCATGGCTTGTCAGCGTCCTGCTAATGTAATAAATTGCACGTTCTTTCCCTTCATGGTCTTCTTGTGCTAATAATGCTCCCAAAGCTGTCTTAGTTGCAGCAATATACAGAATCAATGGTTTGTCTGGATTTGGTGGTACAAGAACTGGTGGATTCATCAGGTACTACTTGATTTGTTGAAATTCCATTTCACATTTATCATCCCATCTAAAAGGAACATTCTTATGTAGGAGATGTGTGAATGGTAGACTTTTGTCAGCCAATTGTGCAATGAATCTGCGGATAGACTGGAGTTGCCCTTGTAAGGATCTTAACTGACTAATGTTCTTTGGGGGAGGCATCTCCATGATTGCGCGAACTTTAGCAGGATCTACTTCAATTCCCTTTTCTGAAACAATATATCCTAACAGTTTTCCAGATGTGACCCCAAAAACATATTTCTTAGGGTTTAAGTAAACTTTGAATTTCTCCAATCTGGTAAATATTTTAGATAGTATCTCCAAGTGTCCTTCTCTGGTGTGTGATTTTTCCAATATGTCATCTACATAATCTTCCATGAATGTGTGCATCATGTCGTGAAAGATCATAGTCATAGCTCTTTGATAAGTAGCTCCAGCATTTTTCAAGCCGAAAGGCATGACATTCCAACAATATGTTCCCCACGGACAAGTGAAAGCTGTTTTCTCTTGGTCTTCTGGTGCAATCTTGATTTGGTTGTAACCAGAGACACCATCCATTAATGAGTACATGGCATGGCCAGCTATTAGATCAACTATAGTGTCAATACTTGGAAGCGAAAAGTCATCCTTTGGGCAAGCTTTGTTAAGATCTCTGAAATCAGTGCATACTCTTACACATTTGTCTGGTTTTGCTACTGGTACAATATTGGAAATCCATTTTGCATAGTCAATTGATCTTATAAAACCTGCATCGAGGAGCTTCTTGAGTTCTTCTTTAACCAATAGTGCAACATGAGGATTCATCTTTCTGAGTTTTTGTTTTACTGGTTTGGCTCCTAGTTTGATAGATAAATGATGCATAATGAGATCAGGATCAAGGCCGGGCATATCTGCATATGACCATGCAAAATTGACTTGATTTTCCTTGAGAAAGTTCATGAACTCTGGGATTTCTTTAGCTATCATTGATTCAGCTACCTGTAGGATCCTTGGATTATCTGTAGTTGCAATGTTGATTTCCTTTGTAGGTTCAGTCAAGATGGATGATCGCTCATGATAGTGCTCTGGGAGAGTGTCAAGAATCCCATCAGATGGTGCCTTAAAAAGGTTTTCACCGTTTGATACGCTCTTTATTTTGTCTTTTGCTTGATCTAGTACTGCCAAATTCTGGTTTTCACCGTCTGATACGCTCTTTATTTTGTCTTTTGCTTGATCTAGTACTGCCAGATTCTGGTTTTCACTACTAGATCGTTTATCTTTATTTTCATTTTTGCAGCTAGGAGACTTGACACTCTCCTGATTAAAGACTTCATACCGAAAATCGCTAGTGGAACAATTATTTACATCATCGGCGGAAAGGAAGTTTATGATAGCTTCGTCATTTGGAAAAATAGGTATATCCATAGGTTCGGTGAGATCCCAGTCAATGAGATCAGGATGGATTAATGGTAGGACGTCGTCCGGTCGTGTAAAATTGGCGATGGTTAGGGTCAAGACAGAGTTATCGGTAGGATCCGAGGTATGAGATAGGTCAATGATGGGACTATTCTCCTGATAATCTTGTTCGTTAAAATCTGACTCAGTATCACTAGACTCATAGTTGCTTTGTGGTTCAGATTCTTGTGGTTGGGACCCTGAACCTTCTCCTTTGATTAAAGCGGGCGTATACTTGTGTATGACATCTACCTCTTTGTCTCTCCAAAATTTGTTATCATGGATGGTATCCCATTCATATTCAGCAGAATCTGTGTTAGAGTTATTTTCTATGTAATTTAGGACTGATACCAAACATGTTTCTTTCTTATCGGAACCTTCTTGCAGTGTAAAAACATTACCTTGGGATTGTTTAGATTGGGTAGCCTCATAGCCTATTCCAGTTTTATCATATGCCGCAAGTCCTGGGAGATGGATAGGCTCAACTACGCCTTTTTTTCTCTTTCCAAGAGGACCATTATCATATCCCATCTTTTGCATGATAGAATATCCTTTCCCATATTGTTATGTTGGTAAGGTGATATTTAAAATTGCATCCTCTTCATCTTTATAGAGCCAATCTAGAATTGTTGTATCCTCAGGATCTCCCATGGGAAATTTTTCTTTGATAAATTGTCCATTGAACTTGGTAGTGGGCTCTGTTTGTACCTGTGCTGATGTTGATGCTGCCGATATCTGTTGTGGTGTAATAGAAGGTTTTCCATGTGATCTAGGAGACGTAGGTAGATTAGCAAGACAAAGGGAATATTCCCCAACTCCACTTTCCTTGAA
This sequence comes from Sequoia sempervirens, assembly GCA_007258455.2. NCBI lineage: Eukaryota > Viridiplantae > Streptophyta > Pinopsida > Cupressales > Cupressaceae > Sequoia > Sequoia sempervirens. The sequence continues at coordinate 6,187 of VDFB02039272.1, forward strand.
CTATAGTTTCTTGTCAAAGCTTTTGGTTAACTGACTGACGTGTGTAGCATGTTGAGGAGAAGTATCAGCAAGTGCTTCTCGATTATTGGGGACCAAAGTATCTTGATGAGCTTTGATATTGGCACAAGTTTGGGTGTTTGAGTTATCAGCTGGTATAGTGATTTCCTGTCCATCATACAGAAACTTAAGACATTGGTGGTAAGTGGACGGAACAGCTTGCATCTCATGGATCCAAGGGCGACCCAACAAGATATTGTATGCAAGATCTTGGTCTAAAACTTGGCAAAAGGTTTTTTTGATAACAGGTCCCACTCTGATTGGTAGCATGATTAGACCTTTAGATGTTCTCTCCTCATCATCATAGGCTTTAATGGTAATCTTCCTTCTAGGATCAATGGAGTCTTCGGCAAATCCTAATGCTTGAATCACCTTCAAAGTACATATATTTTGACCAGCCCCTCCATCTATTAGAACACGTTTGACACGGAATTTGTGGATCATGACCTCTAAGTATAATGATGAATTGTGGGGATGAGTTAGGGAAACATCATCTTTGTCTGAGAATGAAAGGCATGTGGGTGAGGACAAATTTCCTACCATGGCTTGAAATCGGTTCACATCCAAATCCGTAGATACAGTCGTTTCAACGAGGGTTTTATCTAAAATTTCCCTATGTGCAGGGGAAATCTTCAGAAGTTCGAAAATGGAGATTTGAGCTAGAGTTTTTCGAAGTTGGTTAACTAAGTCGTATTGGTGTTGAGGAGAGGTCTCATTGGATTTTGAAGAGGTACCTTTCAAAACAACCTTAGCTTGTGCTCTTGTTGTGATGTTTACTTGTCCATTGTCTACTTTCTCTTTGATTTTTATGACGTTGACTCACTCATCGTCCGTATAGAGGTGACGGATTACATTGTCATCAATTTGGTTCACAGTTTTGTCAGAAGATTCTCCCTTTTGATAATTTGGTAGAGGATTTCAAAATGCTTGGTGATCTTCGTTGGATTTTTGTTGTCCTTCTACTGTGATAATGCCCTTGTCAATTAGATCTTGAATAGCATGTTTCAAACCTTGACAGTTGTTTGTATGATGACCTCTGCACCTATGGTAGTCACAAAAATAGGCTTCGTTCCATGATGGAGGTTTTACATTAGGTTCGTAATTGCATTGTGGGGGTAACATAAGGACATTCTTTGCCATGACCTCTTTGAAAGCTAATTCTAAGGATTGTCCTAGTGGAGTAAAAGTTCTTTTATTGGAGAAGAATGGAAAGCGTTGTGGTTTCGTGTTTGAGGTATTCCCTAAAGTGTTGTTGTTGTTGTTCTGGTAGTTTTGGTTGTTGGCAGTCCCTTGATTATAATTCGTTGGAGGGGGATGATTGTTTCCTTGATTCGCGACTGTATTGATATTGTTGTAATTATTGTTACGAGGAGTGCTTAGGATAAATGGCTTAGTCATGATATGATTTGCATCTACAACACCATCATTTACAACGTTCTTGTTGCGGGTCCAAAACTTAGACTTGTCCTGATTATTGTAATGGTTAGATGAGGCAGGGCTGTCCCTATCAAGTTTTATGGTCCCTCTTTTGACCAAAGCACTTTCGATGGTGATGGCATCCTCAATCAATTTCTCAAAGGAAGGTGGACAATGTAGATTTAGACGATAGCTCATTTCTGAGTTGAGGCTATTGATGAAGGTAACCATTTTCTCCTTTTCAGGAACAGGTCGTGGGTACCTAGCGAACATTCTCCTCCAATGTTAACAGGAGGTGTAACCTTAGATAACCATTCCTCAAATGTCTGAACAGGAGGTGTAACCTTAGATAACCATTCCATAGAGTTAACTCCAAGGCTTCGAGGAAATAATCACAATAAATATGTATCCTCATGGGAAAATTCCAATGTCATGTTTCTGAAGTCTCTAACATGGTCAACTGGGTCTGATTTCCCATTATAACAATCAAATTTGGGAATTTCACAGTATTTAGGAAATGGAATCATGTTGAGACTTCTATCAAAAGGATAAGGACATATGTCATCCAAAGTGTATTTCTTGGTTGTGGTTCCTCCTCGTATTTCGTTGACTGTTCCCTTCATTTCTCTAAGCTCTTTTTCGAAGGAAGCCATTTTAGATAGGGTCGGCTCTTCTTCTGTGGTTTTTAATTTATCCGTATCAAAGTCTTTAGGCAATTTAGCTCCTTGATCTGCTAGGAAAAGAAAGTACTTCTCTTTGTCACGTTGTATAATCTTTTCAAGGGCTTTAAGAAACTTGGGATTTTGTTCTGCCTCTCTAAGTTCAAGTTCGTCGTCTTGTTCATCATCACTACCTATAGGAGTTTTGTTCATGTTTTTGTTCTTAAGTATCGAACTTTCCTCTCTATCAGCCATATTGTTGTCACTGAAAAGGGGATTGCGACTTACACTAAAAAGAGGACTATCACGTTCACCTTCTTCTTGAGGTGTTTCTCCTGCTTTGTTGTGTTGAGATCTCGTAAAAACAGGCATATGTAAGAAATCCTTGATATGATCGGGGTCACTAAAGGATCTGATTGGGACGCGTTGAATATTCAATTGAAGGTTGTGGTATGTTCTCAAACTCAAGAGGTTGATTCAAATTGTGATGTTGAGATAATGCTAATCTTTGATAATAAGCTTGGGTAGCCAAAGGTTCTACAGCATAATCGTCGGTGAATCCCCTAATGTAGTCTTGGTATCTATGGAGGAATGTGCGATAATGGAGCAAGACGTCTCGACTCTTATATAGGAATTCTCTGCGATCTAAAGTCTTCTTGTAACTTAAATTTGTTTTGGGCTTCTTGATCCTATTGAAAACTGATATCTTAGTGAACTTGGTTGATTTCCACTTTCTTAACATGGGAGTAAAATCTTAGAAATTCGGGTCTATGACAAACACCTAAAAGCGCTACTCTGTTTCCCAAATGCGCTACAAAAAAAGTCAAATGCGCTGGAGAAAGAGTCAAATGCGCTGCAGAAAACCTCAGATGCGCAGAAACAGAGCACATATGCACAGCAGAAAATCCTAAATGTGCCGAAACAGAACACAGATGCACTAGAACAGAGCTTAAATGCACTGTAGTTTTCCCTAGATGCGCTAAAACAGTTTGTCTAAGGACAGTTTTGACCCATTTTTCAGCTAAAATTTGTCATGTTTGTTCTTGGATGATCCTTTATCTGAATTAATGATTTTATGCAAGCACAGCAAACAGTCTGATTTAAGTTGATTTGTAACCAAGCACAGAATAAGACAAGCACAACCTAGGTTAGGCCAGGACAATATCCGCTAGACTCCACGTGGGTTTCCCCAACCGCATATCAGTAGCGTGTGAATCCAGAAGCTTGGCTGCATGGGATCCCCCTTACAGTGCACTCTCTTCTCAGGCCAACCAAGCTTCCAACCCCCATGAAACTCCCATGGCGAGCTGATCACCTCTACTATTGACTGCGAAAGTGTGGAAGGCTTCACACCGACCGGTGCTGGACTAGCAGATAGAAGGTTTTTGGCTTTCTAAACAATGGTTTTTAGTTCGGGACCCCCGTTCGAGTGGCCATACATGGGGCAAGAGATTAATCACCATTAAGGTGGCACTCCAGCCTGAAGAGGTTAAGCTCAACAGGATTTAAGGGAGTACAACTCCGTCCGTATGACACATCCGCACAAGCAACCTTAGGTTTTCCCTTAAGATTTACATTTATATACTAGTCGGGGGTAGCTTGGCCTTAGCTCCGTTGCCGGTTTGAGTCATCCCTTAACGTGAGTACTTTTTCCCTTAAGGCAGGCCCAATTTCTAGAGTCAATAACCGTTTCTCTTACACCCAGGATCGCACAAGTGCGCAAGGGGAGAGGATACTTCGATTATCAAATCAGGGTTACACAGGGAAAAGTGGGTCTAGTTTTCTGATCACCTAGTTTGCACAGGGTGAGAGCATAATCACCTACCACTTTCAAGCATAGTCAATAAGAGTAAACAGATTCATTTTATGTGCACCAAAATCAAATGTGATTTAATCTAAGTGAAGATGTTGCTTCACAACAGTCATGGGGTTCATTTTATCTGCATGATAAAAGGTGTGGTGGCTACCCTAGATTGATTCATTTTAAGCCCAACATAAAAAATGAAAGAAATTATGTCTGCGAAAGGTGTCAGACTCAGAATCTCGATTACAATTCCAGATGTGAAGCTCTATTTCCTGAATGCGCACAAACAGATACCAGAAGCGCAACTCTGTTACCTAAATGCGCTAAATCATAAAACAAATGCACCGCTCTGTTACCCAGATGCACAAAAATAGAACCTAGATGCGCTATTCTAGATGTAGAGAATTTTTTTTAAAATTTTTTGATCCAACTTAAATGCGCTAAAGAATGTCCTAAATGTGCTAACTAAAATCCTAAATGCACTACAGAAAATGACGGATGCGCCACTCTGTTTCCCAAATGCACCGCAGAAATGACCAGATGCGCCGAAACAGAACACAGATGCGCCGAAATACCTGCAAAAGAAAATTTTTTGAATCTTCCAAAATGCGCTGCCGAATGCCAGAAAACCTGTAAGCAAACCTGCAAGAAAAACCTGCAAGAAATAAGTCTAAAATAGGGGCATAGGCCCCACGGTGGGCGCCATTAAATGTGTGTGTGAAAATTAAGTGCGTAAATGAATTAGAACAAGTTCAAACACACCAATAGAACATTATAACAAAAATAGAAATATAAAAGGAGTAGAGAAGCACAAACTCAGTATCCTATTTCTGTTGCCGTCTATTGTCCTCTATCCTTAGTGTTTTTATAGATTCCAGCCTTGTGTTCTTAGATTATGGGCTAGGCTCAACAAACTGTCTTCCTAAAGAATGAGATTTTGCTATGATATGAATGCATGATTAAGCTATGATGTTGATTTTAGTTAAGAAACTTGAAATAAACATAATGCTATGATAAATGAATACTAAATGAATTAAATGCATAAACTCTACTTAATTGCCTATTACCAATGTTTGGATTCACACAGGTATTTATAGATTTTTCAAATGATTTTGATTGGTTGTCTCGATTGACGGTTGTGATAATTCCTAGCAGATCGAATGGTTGAAGAAAGATGAAACTGAAGGAGAGGATAGAAGAACCCTAAAATCATATTTTTCTATTTTATTATGAAAGAGGAAAAAGAAGAGAAGATAAGAAATCATCTTTCTTTAAAAGAATAAAAGAAAGATTTAAAGCTAATAAATAATTAATTAAAAAAAATCAATTATTTATTTATGGAGGACATTCAGCTTTTCTTAATTAAATAAAATATTTAATTAAGCTTTTAAAAGCAGAAGAAAGCTTGTGGTGGGAAAAGAGCTTTAATCATGTTTTATTGAAAAAAGCAGAATATCTCATAATTAAATAAAATATTTAATTATGATATGAGAAGATTGCACAATTAGGTTAAAATACCTAATTTTGGATTTAGAAAGAAATCATAAGATATTTTTAATTAAATAAGATTTATTTAATTAAATCACTTTTATGAAATTAATTAAATGAAACATTTAATTAATTAGAAGAAGAATTAAAATAGAAGAAAGGGGAAATATTTAAACTTAATTAAATCAAAAGATTTAATTTAAATTCAAACAATGATAATTAATTTAAATAAATAGAATGTATTTATTTAAATAATTAAGTGGACATGTGAAAATAATTAAATAAAATAAATTTATTTAATTACAAAAGAAGAATAAGATGAATGAACAATATAATTAAATTAATTAAATTTAATCATATGTAGAGGACTTTAGAAAAATTAATTAAATAATAGACATGACCATTTTTATAGACATGACCATTTTTATAAATATTTAATTAATTGCCAGGATTATAGACATGACCATTTTTATGCGTATACAACTGCTATAATTTCTGGTGTTCGAATTCTGAATTTGAATTTTTTTATTGTAGTTTTGATTACAACTAGTTTGGAGTTTGCAACGTGTGTTCTTAAGGAGTTAACATAGTGATTGCAAGATTTTTCGTAGAAGACAAGTATTCAAACCTTTTTGCAAGAGGATCAACGAAGAAAAATATTTAGACTACTAATGAATTATTTTGTGGAATGCTTGTCAAAGATTATTTTCAAGTAGATTATTTGAGTAGATTAGATAATTGTCATTTGGGCTTAAAATTAATCATTGTCTACTATGTTTGGCATGTGCACAAAACCTATGAAATATCATATTCAATAATTAAAGTATCCTCTCCCCTTGGGAACTTGTGTGATCTTGGGTGCATAAGAAATAGTTATTGACTTTACAAATCAGGATTTCCTTGGTGGAAAAAGTACTCAACCCAAGGTGACTCAAACTGGAAACAAAGCTTTCTAGCCAAGCTATTCCCAACCGGTATACAAATGTGAATACTAATGGAAAACTTAGGATTATAGGTGCATATTTTTTATGCATACAAGTTTATCTTTCCTCACACATAGCCACCTGAACGGGTGCCCTTACTACGATCCAATTAGTTTTAGTTAACCATAATCCTTCTATCTACTAGTGCAAGAGGTAAGACCTCTAAAGCCATCTCACATTTATACGATTCTTAGTAGAGATGAAAGTTTTCCATGGTAGATTTATGGGAACCGAAGCTTGGCTAGCCCATAGAAGTGAGTGTCATGGAGTGGAGCCAATGTGGTCAAGATTATAATCATCCACTCTGAATAAGTGCAGCTAGGGAAACCCAAGTGAGAACTCAACAAATATTGTCACTACCAACCTTAGGATCGTACTTGTTTTCTATCAGAATTATACATGTTCATGATCAAACTTGAAATACAGTTTTTTTTATTGTCTTCTATTTGCCAAAATTTGATCAAAAATAGTCATTCAAACCTACAATTTACTAGAAAACCACAACTATTAACCAGAAACTCACAACTGTCAAACTAAACCTCAACTCTTAACTAGTAAACTGCATCTATCAAACTAAGTCACACTTTTTTACCAATCAGCCGCATTTGTCACAGTGAGTCACATTTGTCAATTTGGAAACTGCATCTAATAACCTGAATTGCATATCTTGAGTGTGCTAATACCTTTGATAAAGGAAAGCTGCATTTGAAACCCTTTGTGATGCATCTAATCTGGTAAGTCACATCTGTAGTCTGGAATGATGCATATGCCCTATCACAGACCCAAACCTTTTTTACCAGTACACAATCTCTAAGTCCGAAAACCACATCTGACAAACCCTGAGTGCATCTGATATACTGAGTCACATCTTCCTAATACAAACCTGAGACATAGTTTACCAGAAAATTGCATCTGCTAATTTCTGTGACACATTTTCCATCCTGAAACGTAATTGTCTAATTACTAAGAAACTAGAATTCACTATCACATTTTGAAACCAAACAGTCATACTAGTCTCTGATTTATCCTTTTATAGTGATCCTTGGACAAAAACTAGAAATTTTTCTCATACTTTGCACAATTTCATCCTTTAGGTATCATTTAGCCATAGCGATAGGAATCCTAGTTGAAAATTTTAGTTTCATCTTAGGAATCTTTATTACCTTCAAATCGATCAAGATTTAAGAAAATTCAACTTTCCACGCTTTGGATAAACCCTTGCTTCAAAAAAAATTGTTATTGAACCTAGTCACGTCAACATATCTTTTATCCTCTGCTTGAATCCTTCCAACTCATCAGTCTAGTTTCGGAGCTCACCTTGTCTTTTGGTCCTAGTCCTACATAGGTCCCTTGACAAAACTAAATTGAATCTTTGGTTAAACTTTAGGTGGTAGGTAACCTCTTTTCAGAATCTCCCAAAATTGATTGCCTAGAATTTTGCATATTTAGACACGATCATCCTAGGATAGCATCATTTTAGACATTTCTTATTTTTCCAAAAAAATATCAAAAAAATAGCTGCATTCATTCCTTATATCCAGAAAAATCCCAAAAACATAGACTAGAATCATACCATCCATAGACTTAGTTTTTTGCATTACTTGCATTTTAAGCTTATCTTACATGGTAGAAACAAGGTCTAAAAGGAAAGAAAGAGAAATGATGGCTGATCCAAATGACTTCATCAATCCATTTTCAAATCCCCCATCATCTACATCGAGACCTCACAAAACTTTGTTAGACAAATATTAATAATATGTCACTAGGGACCTGAGGGCGCATTACAGTGGAAGGCATAGATGTGTGTTGTACAAGGCCTTGAGTTCTCCTCCTTTAGCAGACTACCTAGAAAATGATCCTTAATGATACTTAGCAAAATTTCTAGTAGAAGGTGCCATGTTACCTCCTAGAATTTTGCAAATTGTATCTACCCAACGGACAAACACAACGACTACTAGTGGTTCTATACCTCAAGTAACTATAACTATACCATTTGGTGTACCTACATAGAGTGCCACAATAGTACATACATCACCATTTGGTACATCTAGCATGACACAAGGTCTTAATTTCACTATAGGGGCATCATC
>VDFB02039273.1:0-24428 GCA_007258455.2 Sequoia sempervirens
CAAATAAAATGCACTAGCTTCCTAGAATGATGGCGCCCAAATAAGAACTCAAAGACTGACCCAAAATCTGATATATTATTTTTTGCACAAACTTCAAGAGAACTCAAATGGTACGGCCCTCAAGGAGGAGTGATTTCCTTCTTAAAAATTCAATTCTTTTCCATAAAATATGAAACTTGGCAAATAAGGTCACCCATGTCAAGGAAATGCAATGAGACAATACCCAGAAGGAGATAAATTTTATTATGGAAGCTATGACAAAAACTTACAATCAGCCATGATGTTCAGCAACTCCAGAATTTGATATAATATGCAAGAATTCAACTCCAACATGCTAAAAGACCATTACAATACAAAATCACACTACAAGAACACTCAACTACAACTATCTCACCACTAGTTGCTATATTTCAAGCAAGAAGCAATGCCAAGGCTAGGAGGCATTCATTCCTCGAAGCGATCCCAGTACCATTCCGGCAGAGTAACATTACTGTAGATATAAGATGCTGAAATGAAGAGAAGAGGTCTCCATATAAAGGCACAGCAAGGAATCTCCAGAAGCTTCTAGAAGAGGAGCCCTAATTTCAAATTTGAAATAAACCTTTTTCCCTCCAAGAGATGGCGTCCCTTTTCAAGGCTTCATTTTTTACTTTATTTTAAATCACCTCTTCATAAAATAGGCATCCAAACTTCAAGCTTCAATTTTTGACCTTAATAAAATATAAAATTACCTCCATGAGGCGCCCACCCTTGAAGATCACTTTTTAAAACAACATTAAGTTATAAGACTAGGCCAAGGGGGGTAATATAACATTAAATATAACATTATTTAAATTAATTGAACTTATCTCTCCAAAAGCATCCAAAAATGAACAACCCAACTGAACCAGCTGAAGAAGAGGTCCAACTGTGTCGAAAACAACCAGACCACAGCCAGAAATAGAATTTACTAAAAATAGTAAATTCAGAAAGTGCTCGGAACGCAAAGCAAGTCACACCACTGCGAAGCTCTCTGAAAACCTAGAAAGAATCCGCAATCCATTCTCCAAATTTCGAGCAACAACCACCTCCAAAACAGGAAACCCTAATTCCACCTTCCGAGTAGCCTACGGGTCTCCGGAATAGGCCAACGGTCAACTGAAAAGATCATGCTCGGTAGAAGGACACACATACCGGCCCCTCAAGATTGCTTGTCCTCGCCAGTAAAGCCCAGGATGCTGCACTTCCTCACTCTCCCAAGTCGCATCCATAGGCAAGTTTTTCCACTTCTCACTGGGCAATTTTGATTCTTTTCTTAAAGAACTTTCCTCGAATCAGCAACTTTTCCCGAATCAAAACCAACTATCCTTCTTCATCCAAAGGTGGTAATTGTGATGAAGCAACAACATTGTGTCCAAGTGCCTTCTTGAGGCGAGACACGTGGAAGACATTGTGTACTCTGCTATTCGAAGGTAGCTCCAACTCATAAGCTACTGCTCCAACCTTTCTGATAACTTTGAATGGCCCATAGAAACGAGGTTTGAGCTTCTCAGCTCCACTCTTCTTGAGAGTAGACTGTCTGTAAGGCTGCAGTCGAAGATAAACCATATCTCCAACCTCAAAAGAGCGCTCAACACGCCGCTGATCAACGTACATCTTCTGTTGATTCTGTGCAATCTGAAGATTGTTCTTCAAGGATTTCAAGATATCTTGACTCTACTGCAACAAATCCTTGGCTTGAGGGGCTTTGCTATCACCAAACACCAAATCAACAAAGCTAGGAGCCTCATAACCGTAAAGAGCCATGAAAGGTGACATCCTTATTGACATGTGAAAGGAAAATTGTAACAATACTTGCCTATGTGAAGCCATTTCACCCATGCTCTTTGCTGCTCTGAAACATAGTTTCTCAAATAGTCTTCTAACCACTTGTTCACTATCTCTGTTTGTCCATCGGTTTGAGAGTGATAACTAGTGCTTGGAGTAAGCACCGTACCACTCATTCTAAAGACCTCTTGCCAAAAAGTGCTTAGGAACTTGCTGTCCCTATCACTCACAATGTTTTTCGGCAACCCATGCAATCTAAACACGTCATGGAAAAACAAATCTGCAACTTGAGCTACTGAAAAAGAGCTAGTAATGGCAAAGAAGTGAGCAAACTTTGTCAATCTGTCCACTACAACATAGATACAATCTTTGCCTTGGACCTTTGGCAACCCAGTGATGAAGTCCATTGATATGCTTTCCCATTTTTGATTGGGAATGGGGAGAGGTTGCAGCAGACCAGCTGGTAGAGTATGCTCATTTTTGTTCATCTGACAAGTGGGACACTCCTGGATGTAGCGTTGAACCTCTCGTTTCAGCCATTTCCAAGAAAATCTTTCCCGAATCTGCCTATATGTCTTGAAGAAACCCTGATGACCAGCAAGTGGAATGTCATGGAATGTCATCAAAATCTTCTTTTTGAGCTTAGAATCAGCCACCAAGAAGATTCTACCCTTGTAGTGTATCAAACCTTCAACCACCTTGTACCTTTCATCATGAAAAGTACTATCGACTCGCTGCAAAACCCATTTTGGCATAATCAGCAAGCAACATTCCTTTCCAATCAGCAAGAAGCCTGGCCACTACCGAGCGCCAGCTGGTCTCTAGATAGAGACGCTAATATTATGCTTTTCCCCTTTTGACATATCAAAATCGTAGTTTGAAGCTTTACCCACTTTGTTGCCTTTCGCTCAAGTCCTTTCTCCGATGCATGGCGCTTGAGACTATTGTGATCGGCCTTTGACCACAAACCTTGCTCCCACCAAACATCAGGCTCGAACTTAGCTATGCATGCATGGCGATCGCGTAGCAAGCATTTCCTTGTCATAGATGGAGTAGGTCCTTTCAACACCTCTTAACTTTCTGCTCTCAAACACAATGGGATGCTTGTCTTGCATCAAAACAGCCCCAACACCTTCTCCGGATGCATCACACTATAGCTCGAAGGGTTTGGAAAAATATGGAATAGCCAAAACCGGACAAGAGCTCATGATCTTCTTAAACTTATCAAAAGTAGTTTGAACCTTTTCTGACCAACAAAAAGCCCCCTTTTTCGTGAGGTCAGTAAGAGGAGCAGCATTTTGTGAGTAACCCTTCACAAATCTTCTGTAAAATCCACAAAGATCCAAGAACCCTTTCAAATGGGTCAAGTTCTCTGGAGTTGGCCAATCAACTATTGCCTTGATCTTTTCAGGGTCAACCTTCACTCCATTAGCACTGATTATGTGACCAAGGTAAAGTAGCTCCTTCATTCCAAATTCACATTTGGATTCTTTGGCAAACAAACTTTCTGACTCTAGAATGCTAAGCACTTCCTCTAAGTGCTTGAGATGTTCTTCCCAAGTCTTGCTGAAGATCAGAATGTCATCAAAAAATATCAATACGAACTTCCTCAACTGCTTCTGAAAGACTCTGTTCATGCAAGACTGGAAGGTAGCAGGAGCATTAGTCAACCCAAATGGCATGACTAAAAACTTGAAGTGTCCATAGTGACATCTAAATGTTGTCTTCTCCACATCAGACCCTCTCATCCGAATCTGGTAGTAGCCCGACCTCAAATCAATCTTGGAAAAGAACTTGGCTCCATGTAGCTCATCAATGAGCTCATCTATCCTCAGAATGGGGTATCGATTTTTGATTGTGCTTTGATTCAAAGCACGATAATCCACACACATGCGGATGGTACCATCCTTCTTCACAAGAACAACTGCTGAAGCGAAGGGACTCTTACTTGGATGAATGAAGCCCATCTCCAAGAGTTCCTTAATTTTTTTCTCAATCTCATCCTTCTGCTTCTTAAATGCGATATGTTGTTGAGTGGTAACAGCCCCTTCCTTAGAGCTCTATGACATGCTATAGACCCCATTGAGGAGGTGGCCGGTGATAAATCAGCAACACCTTCCTCTTCTTGGTGAGTATAGGCTGTATATCCGAGGATGGTCCTCTTTGTTTCAATCGGACTAGGCGGAAGAATCGCCCGATGCAACCCACTCCAGCAGTCATGCCAAATCAGCCTTGCCATTCTCTTGAATGACACAATCCGCGGACCACCATTGGACATTCCTCTTAGCACCACCTTCTTCCCATCAAATTGAAACTTGAGCTCCATGGTTTGCAGATTTAGAGAGATCTCTCCAAGTGAATGCAGCCATTGAATGCCTAGGACAACATCTGTATCTCCAATGTTGACTACATAGAAGTCATCCTTGACTTCATAGTTGCCCAATTGCATAGTCATGTTTGAAATCTTCTTGGTGCAAGAAATGTGAAACCCATCAACAACCATAACCTTGAAACCTTCAAATTCTTCCGTTTGAAGCCCCTTTGCCACCACAACTTCATCAATGAAGTTATGCGTTGCTCCAGTGTCAATCAAAGCAACTATTCGCTGCCCCTTAATCATCCCTCGAACCTTGAAGGATTCATTTTTGTGAAAGCTCGAAAGTTGAGCCAAAGTACCCCACCTTCCTTTTTCATTTTTGGACTCTTCTGGAGCTCTTTCCACTTTGCTGTCATCAAAATCAGACTGCTGGTCTGAAAAATCAGAATTACTTTCTTTGGCTGAGTAGTATTCAATTTGATGAATTTTGACTCCCTTTGAGCAAATATGATCTTGAAACCATTTTTCTCTACATCTAAAACACAACCCCTTTCTTTTGAGTTCGTTAAGTGTCTCTGGATCCAACCTTGTGACATGAGTTTTATGTTGTTTGGTCTCCTTATGGTGAGGTCTTTTTCCTTTATCCTTTTTGTGGAATGAAGGTTTGGATTGAAATTTTGCTTTAGGAGCAGCCTACTCCATATTGATTGCTTTCTTCATTGCCTCCTATTAGGAGGGTGGATCAAAAGCTTTAATCCAACCCTTGAGTGGTTCCATAAGCCCTTCACTGAATAGGATCACCAAACGCCTCTCAGTGATTCCCATGACCATGACTGAAAGTCTCTGAAACTCAGCTATGTAGGCATCAACTATGCCATATTGTCTAAGCTGTGCCAACTCTCTGAAATGTACTTTTGGATCCTTTTTCTCAAATCTCTCTATGAGTCTATTGGTGAACTCATCATAGGTAGTGATAGACCGATGACCCAAAGTGACTAGGCCATGGTACCGCCACTCGTGCGCCACCCCATCTAGGTGTAGCGTAGCGAACTTAATCGCCTCCTCTTCCGCCATGGGTCTAAGAGCTAGATAGTTGTCTAACTTTTGTATCCAAGCTCTTGCTGAACTGTTGTCACTCCCATCAAAGTGTGGAAGCATAACCTTATTGATAGCTTGATGCAAATCCCCTTGCACTGCTGACCTCCTTTGTTCATGGTGCCTTGTCCTTTATTCTTCCTTTTATGGTCTACAAAGTCGTTGTAAGACATGTCTTGCTTGATTTCATCAGGAAGGGAATCATACTCAGCACGATTGAGTCTCAACTGTTCCACAAATGATGCATTTTCTTCAGGATCTGGTTGAGGATTCACTCGTGCCAAGAGAGTGGGTTGAAATGGCCTGGAAGAGATGTAGGTGTTATTTGAAGAATGTTGGTTAACATGTCCACTATGCTGACTGGAAGCACTATGTTCACCCGTATGCCCTGGGTTGTTCTGTGGAATTGGGTTCTGACCCATTTCCCCATCATGAAAGACATCATATCCAGCATGGCGTCCATCTTTCTCTCAAATATTTTCCCCGGACTTGGCGTTCTTTCTCTTCCTTTCCCACTGTCATCTTTGTTGCTAGTAAACCTCTCATTACCACCCGATGACCTCTCAGCATCTCCCATTACTGTTCCCTAAGAAGAATCCCAATGTGCTCTTAATACCTCTGATGCTGTCTGACCTTCTGGAACATGATATGGCTGCCACTGACTTGCAACTTTCTTGTCTTCCCTTGCTAAATATCTTTTTTCTCTGTCACTCATAGAAATTCTTTTTCACAGGATGGCAGGATGTGTGGCTCTGATACCACTGAAATATTCCAGATCAATTTTTTTAATTTTTGATTACAATAAGCAATGCAACACACATTTGTTAGGGTTAGCACTTAAACCAAAACGATGTGGAATTCAACTCTAACCAAGGATGTACACCAGGATCCCGAGTTGGGCAAGGTGTGAGCATATGGTTAGAGGATCTCAATACAATGTTCAACTGAATAACTCTAACCAAGAATTAGTCGGATGACGACGAGCATATGGTTAGAGGGTCTCAATGCAATGTTGAACTGAATAACTCTAACCAAGAATGCGCTGAATGATGACGAGCATATGGTCAGAGGATCCCTACCAACTACAATGCTGAAAGTAAACTCGACGCCAAGAATGTGCTTTCCAACCCAAGGTGGGAATGGAGCTACCATATGGCGGAGATTCTAATGAACTACAATGCAATATTCAAAAGTAAGATAGGCAACAAGCCAGCCTCTTCCACTTATTCAGTGGGAATTACAATGAAATAAAGAGGAGTGAGAATGCTGACAGTACTACTGTTCAGCTTACAATTTGATAGAAAGTGCCTTCCATGACAAAGATTAGAAGCTCTCCAATGCTACAATAATTGAATAAGGTCTCCTCAGAGCTTAATAAGACTTTCTAATCACCAACCCTTCACCATAATGCAATTTCCTAAATCTGATATGACAGAACAGCAACTTAAAATGCATAACCAGCAACCTAGTAGCTCACTAAAATGCACATATCTCTCTCAAAACTCACTCAAAATGCATAAGACCAAATGCAAACTGCTTCTAGGATGAAGGCGCCCAAGAAGGAACCCTAAAACTGCCCCCAAATCTGATATATTTTTTTTGCACAAACTTCAAGGAAAGCCCAAATGGTATGGCCCTCGAGGAGGGGCGATTTCCTTCTATAAAATTCAATTCTTTATCATAAAATTTGAAACTAGTCAAGTAAGGTCGCCCTTGTCAATGAAATGAAATGAGACAATACCCAGAACGAGATAATTTTTATTTTCAAATTTATGAATGAAACTCACTTATAGCCAAGATAATCAGCAACTCCAGAAAATTAACTAAATGCAAGGAAACAACTACAAAATGCAGAATAACCACTACAATGCCATAACTCACTACAAATTCACTCAACTATCACCTAACATCTCCACTAGTTGCTATCTTTCAAGCAAGAAGTCGAGCCAAGGCTAGGAGGCATACATTCCTCGAAGCAATCCCAGTACCATTCCGGCAACATAACATTACTGTAGACATAAGATAATCCAATGAAGGGAAGAGGTCTCTATTTATAAACTCAGCAAGGAATCTCCAGAAGCTTCTAGAAGTGGCGCCCTAATTTTCAAATTTGAAATAACCTTTTTCCCTCTAAGAATGGCATCCCACCTTCCAAGCAATATTTGACTTTATTTTAAATCAATCCCCTCATCAAAGTTGGCGTCCAACTCAAGCATGATAATAGACCTTTGGATAATATTAAATTACCTCAATGAAACGCCCACCCATGAAGACCACCTTTTTAGAACAACTTGAAGTGATGTAGCTAGGCCAAGGGGGTCAACATTAAAATATAACATTATTTAAATAAATTGAACTTATCTCTCTAAACTGCATCCCAAGGCCAAAAATGATCAAATCCACTAAACTGGCTGAAGAAGAGAACCAACTGCACTGGAAACCACGGGACTACTGCCAGAAAAAGAATTTACTAAAAATAGTAAATTCCAAAAGATGCTCAGATTGCACCGCAAGTCATACCACTGCGAAGCTCTCTGAAAACCCAGAAAGAATCTGCAAATCAATCCCCAAATTTCGAGCAACAACAACCTCCAAAACGGGAAACCCTAATTTTACCCTCCGAGTAGCCTACGGGTCTCCGGAATAGGCCAATGGTCAACTGAATTCATCACGCTTGAGAAGGGGACATTACAACTCACCTCTAAAAGGAAATCGAAGTTAACATAAAGGAGGGGTAAAATTTTTATTAAAACAAGGAGAAGTACAAGGCAAGGGCATTACAAAGCCCTATCAAGCTCCACCAAGTGATCCAACTATTGAGACAAATCCAGGGGTAACTGACCCCGGTCCACCAAATTCCAATCATGAATATGATCGGAAGCCCATTTAGCCAAACAATTAGCTACAACATTCCATTCTCTAGGAATATGAGTGAAAGTAACAAACTCCAAAGAAGCACAAAGGTTAAGAATCTGTTCAACAATCAAAGCTAGATGCCAACTAACATCCTCTAAATGCCGCCTATTCAACAAGTTCACCACAACTTGGGAATCAGACTCACATATAATCCTGTGCCACCCCAATTGACTTCCACTCTCCACAAACGATAAAATAGCCTGAGCCTCCATTAAATTATTAGTATGAAGACCCTTATAAACAGAGAAGATAAACTAAACATCTCCAGAGTTGTCCTAACCAACGCCAACAATTCCTACATGACCCGAGTTTCCTTGAGAAGATCCATCCGCGTTGATTTTTAAGACTTCCTGAGGTGGAGGAGACCATCCCCCCTCCCTATTCACGTTTGGGGTAGGATGTCTACATCTATTATGCCTGAGCTGTCGTTGTGGAGGAGGAAGATGAAGACGATTACAACAACCAACATCACAAGGATCCACTGATGTAGTCAGATCACACTTAGCCGCAACAGTCTCTCCCACAGAATGCAGAATTTTCCACCACAAGCGAGGGGTTGCAACATCACATCCTGAAAAATCTGACGATTCCTCTCCAACCAAAGGTTCCAGATAATAAAGGATGGGCCAAGAGCCCAAGTAGCTTGAAGGAAGGAAATAGAAGCAAGGGCCTTGCCCCACCAATCCACAAACTCAACCAGCGAGGAAACATGCCAATAGGGTGTATTCCACACCCCCCACCAACAATGCCAAATCTCCCTAGCATAGGAACATTGGAAAAAGAGATGGGAGACACTCTCCTCACAGTTACAACACAAACCACATATTGAAGGGCCTTGGAAACCCCGCTTACATAAATTATCCCAAGTAAGACACCGGTTTTGAGCAACTAACCACATGAAAAAATTGCACTTGGGCCACGACAACTTGTGCCAAACTTGCTTCCACCAAGGGACCTCAATATCCCCAAACCAAGTGCTTTATAACCAAGAAACACCGTGATGTCCCCATCCTAGTCAGGCAGCTGGTCATGTGGTTAGCCTATTATTTCGATCCTCGTAGGCGACAGATGTGTGCAGAGGATCATCTGAGGCGCTACTCTTCTGTAGCTTCAGTGTTGCAGTTGTTTGGTTGGGCCTTCGCGAATCATTCAGAGGGTTTTTCGAGACTTTCTATTTTTAGAAAGTCGGACTGGCGGAAGCTGCTATTTTGGGCAGGGCACCTGGTTCAGCTGTTTAGCTCAGAGTCGACCCAGTTCATCAGTTTGACAGTCAGACGGAGAAATTATGGAGTATTTAATGGTTTAATGAATAATTAATACTTTTGACTTTATATTAAAGTCACTTTATTAATTATTTAAATATTTAATTAAAAGGGCGTATTATAAAGTATTTATTATACTTTATAATAAAGTGAGTTATTTGATATAATGAATATTTATTATTCATTAATGAGGCGCCAATTAATTATTATTATTTCTCCTAAGTCTTAAGAGCGAATTTAATCATTTAAATTAAATGATTATTAAAAGAGTCATTGGGTCGAATTTTTCAAGGAAGCTATATATTCACAGGAAAGAGACAAATCGAACTCTTATGATTTGATTATTCAATTTGTCTTCTATTTTGCTCTGAGCATTGGAGTTTGCAAAACCTAGGGTTTCAGCAGACGAATCGATTTTGGAGAACTATACCTCTTCAGAATCTGGCATACTGAGACTGTGCAATACCAGTTGAAGATTGTCTACTTGGTAGCTTCATTCAGAAGTTGCAGTTGATCATATTGAATCGATTTCAGGAAGGAGATCCAGAGTTATTTCACCAGTTAACAGGGGCGACCTATCAGAGATTACTTTCACAGAGATCTGGCATCTTTTATTTGGGCCGTACTATATTCTTTGTTGCTGCTGCTGTACAGGCCGTACAAATCTGTACCTTCAAGGCCGTACCTCTCTTTCAGGAAGAAACACCTTCACCTTTCAGTCTCTGGCAGAGGGTTTCAGTGCGCCTTGGATATCTGGAGTCTTTGCAACGCTTTCAGAGTCCAGAGTGTCATTTATTCATTCAGCCGTACCATTCTATTTGTATTCTGGCGCCTGCAAGAAGAAATCAGGTTCCTTCGTAATAAATTAGTATTTCATTCATATGTTAATTTTTGTTATTGTAAATGCTCTGGAAATGCAATAAAATGATGCGCCTATGACTTCTGAGCAAGATCTACGCCTATTTCATGTTCTATGATTTATTTTGAATTTTTAAGCAATATTAGAGTAAATCGCAGCTCCTTGTATTTTCTCAAAAACCTATCAAAAACACAAAAAAACAGAAAACTTGCAAAAATCAATATTCACAGTTGGGGTTTCGGGGTTGAGAATCACCTGGATTCTTACAAACACACATACTTCCCAGACAAATCAAAACCATCCCAAGCCAGGACATCAAGTCCCCTTAAAGAATTACAAGCACGAGAAGCCAAAAGCTGAGCTAGCTCATGCCTATCCTCCTCAGACCCCCCAGGTGGCCACTCAGAAGGATGCTTCCAACGAAAGCTTACAACTAATCCACAATGTTGTGCAACCTTATAATGCTCAACGGTATCCTAGCTAGCCGCAGTAAAAACATCAGAAAGGGATTGGAGGTGAGGAAAAGTAGAGAGAATAGATGGGTGACCATCCCAAGAATCTAACCAAAAAAGAGCCTGTGACCCTGAATGACAAATCCAAAAAAGCACCCGCTTAATCAAATTTTCCCCCACTTTCAAAGTCTGCTAAATCATAGAACCACTCCCCTCCAAAGGATAGTAAGGAACCTCAAAATAATCAGCACCCCTAAGATATTTATGATTGAGAATGCGGGCCCATAACTGGTGTTGATTGGTACACCAACGCCAATAAAGCTTAGCAGCAAGAACTTGCTCGTTCAAAATAGCAAAACGTAAACCAAGACCACCCTCCTACTTTGGTCTACACACAGATTCCCACTTAACAAGGCTCCACTTAGTAGACAACAAGTTACCACTCCAAAGAAATTGATGTGAGAGAGCATCAAATTCCCTAAGAAAATACATAGGGGCCGCTTGAACAAAGCATCTGTAGATGGGTAGGGCCTAGATAACTGACTTGAGAAGAGCCACTCTAACAGCTGTAGACAACCACTGATGAGTTCAGTGAGTCACCTTCCACCTCAGCTTGTCAAGCAACATCTACCAAGAGGACCTAGGTTGACGACCAACAACAAGAGGAATACGCAAATAGACAAAGGGAAGAGACCCAATTTGAAACCACAAAATAGCTGCAATCTGCCGCTAAATAGCCTGAGGAGTATTAAAGAAGAAAATAGAAGACTTATGCTCATTGACTTGCTGATCCGAAGCAGCAAGGTAGATATCCAAAGCTTGCCTAAAGGATTCAGCTTCCCGAATGCGAGCCAACCCCATGAGAGAGGTGTCATCCACAAACTGGAGATGAGAAAGCGTTGGCAGACCCAAACCCCACTGCCAGCCTTGAATCAAGCTTTGAGAAACCTAAAAATTAAGAAACTGACCCAGCCCCCCTGCCATTATAATAAACATATAAGGAGAGAGTGGATCCCCCTAAAGAAGGCCCCTAGAAGCACCAAAAAGCTCTGAAGGTTCACCATTCACAATAACCATAAAAGAGGAAGAAGTCACACAACTCATAGTCCAACTCACCCAATCAGAAGAAAACCCAAAGGCCAACATAATCTTCTATAGAAAACTCCATTTAACTCTGTCATAAGCTTTGGCCATACCCAACTTGATGAAGATAAACCTATCCTTAGAGGTCGCCATAGAATGAATGACCTTAGAGGCTACCACCACCACATCCAAAATTTGACGACCAACCACAAATCCTCCTTTCTCCTTAGAAATAACAACAGGCAAACAAGGTTTAAGTCTCTCAACAATCAATTTCGTAATAATCTTATACACCACATTACAAAGTGCAATAGGTCTAAAGAATTCAAGCCTATCAGCACCTTCCTTTTTAGGATGAGAACCAGAAAAGTAGCATTTAGGGCTCGAAGCATCTACTTACTATGAAAAGACTCCCAAACAACCTCCAACAAATCCAACTTCACAATATCCCAAAATTCCTAAAAAAATTCAACTGGAAAGCCATTAGGGCCAGGAGCTTTCCCCTTATTCATCCCAAACACAACCTCCTCCACTTCAGACAGAGTAATCAAACGAGTAAGAGAAGCATTCAAATCATTAGAGATCAAAGAAGGAATGCAAGCAAAGGCCATATTCTCATCAGCCTCAGCAAGAAGTGAATCCTCAGTAAACAAAGTAGAGTAAAATTGACGAGCCTCTCTAGACAAATCCTGTTGCGAAGAAATCGAAAGACCCTCAGAATTAACAAAAGAAGAGATATAACACTTATTCCGACAAGCTTGCACAAAATGATGGAAGAAAGCAATATTCCTGTCACCCTCTTGAAGCCAATCAATTCTAGCCTTTTGTCCCACTCCACCAATTTCAGAGCCTGGGACTTAGTATGACCAAAAGCCTCCGAAAATCCCAAATCCCGAATTTGGTGAGTAATAACAGCAAGACGATCCTGTGCTTCCCTTTTCTTGGCCCAAAGATTCCCAAAATACGACCTATTCCATCGCTTAAGATGATATTTGACATTTTGTAGCTTCTTAACCAAAGAATACATAGCAGTACCATACGTAGGGGCTCTATCCCACCATCATTGAGCAACAAGATCATGCAAAGAAGAATCGCAAAGCCACATAAGCTGAAATTTGAAAGGAGGATTCTTTGGGATAGTTAAAGAAGAAGCAGAAAACTTAATTGGCCAATGATCAGAGCCGCACTAGTCCAAAATCTCAGAGAAAGTGACAATGTTGCCGCCCACCCAAAAACTAGAAACAAGAAATCTATCCAACTGCTCAGATATCGTTTCTGGCCCGCTCCATCTATTATTCCAAGTAAATATTCCATTAGAGGGATTAACATCAACAAGAGCAAGAGAATCCACATTTGACCGAAAAAGATCTGAAGCAGGACCAAGCCTAGGCAACCCCCCTATTTTCTCCTCCAAACACAACACAGAGTTGAAATCTCCGGCTAAGATCCAAGGTAAATAAGGTGCACAAGACCTAACATACCTAATGTGGGCCCAAAGCTGGATTTTACCACGGATGTCAATCGAAGCATAAACATTACTGACCAAAATAGTCTCACTAGATTTCAAAACCGAAGCCACCATAGAAATAGACAAATGGCTAGAAATCCACCAGTGAGGAACAACCTTACGTAGATCCCAGAAAAGAGCCAGACCTCCAGAGCTTCCCCTAGAACCAATACACTGACACTAACCAAAAAACTAAATCTGAGGAGCATACTGAAGCATGAAGTCCACCCAAAGCTTAGTTTCCTAAACGCAAAAGATATCTAGAGAATGAACCATAATCAAATCCTGAATAGCCTTTTGTCGGGAGGTGCTATTCAACCCCCTTGCATTCCATGAAAGAATAATCATGAGGAAGGAGAGAAGTGAGCATCAATGGTCTTAATAGACCCAGATTCCACTAGCAAATCTCTAGTAGATTTAATCTTGTCCACATCCTTCTTACGACCAACTTTAGAGGAATTTTCAAAATGAGCCTTCTTAAGAGGGCATTGCAACACCCCCAAAACAGAAGACGATCCCCGTTCTTTACCTGAAGACAACACCTCCTTAGCTAAATCCGCTAAAACAATGCCATCCTACAAACTTGCGGAGGCACCAAGAAGCTCAGAATTCCCCTACTCCAAAGCCGGAGAATTAGCCTTAACAACAATTGCTTGTTTGAGCCTTGTATCAACACCCGCTTGCTCTACTCCTGTATCCATACACGTGACCCTAGAAGAAATCTCAATAGGAATCCCCTCCTCCAAGGCCTGAGTCTCCAAGACCTCAAAACAGTTGAATCCTTGATCGCTTTGTCTATCCTTATAGGCCCTCTTTCTCCCTTTATCCCTTGGCTTAACAAGAATAAAGCCATCTTTATCAGGCCCACCCTCAGCCTATTGGCGTTTAAATTCGCACCTCTGGAATGCGGATTTGAAAACGGACAGCTATGCATAGATAAACTGCTCTTCAAATTAGGAGGGGAAGCTCCCTCTTGCTGATGGTGTTTGAAAGAAAGTAAACTAAAACTAAGTTGCCTATCTTTTATCTTTTTGATCAGCTTAGAGCACAAGGTTTATTAAACACAAACGCTGCAGCTGAGATTTTATGATTTAAGACCTTCAACTACGACTAACTTAAACTAAAGATGTTCCTAACTTCTCAAGTAATATGCAGAGCGAGAGAAGCTAGAAATTAACAAGGTAGATTTCTGACAAATACTTTAACGAACTCTTTCTCAACAAACATCTACACACTTCAATGCAAGTTGAAATCAAGATCATAAAAGTAGAACACAAATAACGGAAACCTGAGATTTTGGACCAAGGCAAAGGAGGCTCATGATTTTATTACTCAAATTTCTGGAACAAGATTCACTTCTAACATGCCTGGAACAAGAAATTACAGCTAAAGAGGTTTGCAATCTTGCTCTTACACAATAGAAACAGCAATCACACTAACTCCTTGTTGGCTAAAGAGGCTCAACAATTTGCTTATCACAACACAATTGAACAATACTTGAGTAACAAATAGAAGGCACAATAGGCTCAGCGTTTTGTTCTCACTAGCATGGTTAAGAAAATTTAATGAGCAAAGGCTCTTATTTATAGAGAAGCAGAGGAGTAGAGAACCCTAAAATCTCCTTGCTTCACAATCTAGGGCTTGCTCAGCAAGCAAGCTTTATTACTAATTCTAGAAAGAAGATAACATCTAAAACCCTAGAAAGCAGAAAAAGCGGGAAACGCCAACTATTACATTTCATCTTCTTTCTCTTCTCAAAGAATGGATAAGAATTATTCCAAGAATAGAAAGAAAGCGGGAAAGAAAGCTTCTAGAAGAAAGCTGCTTTAAAGCTCGATCACATCCACTAGGAAGTTTGAAATTGTGTACCGGTTCGGCGCATCTATGCCATCAATAGCAAAACACCGCTTTTTAAGAATATCTTTAGCATCTTAAGGAAATCTTCAACCTCATTGGCCGCTTTATCGAACTTTGCTGACATCATCGAAATATGACGTATCCTCCCACCAACTGGATTGCAATTGCGAACAATACTTTGAAATTGATCCTGCACTTCATCAAGCCCAATGTAGGAACCATTCTCCAGACTGTATTGAGAAGGAATCTCTGTGACAAACTCACTGATGAAAAGAAGAGCTTCAATCACCCTTTGTCTGTAGGCGATGAATTCTTCGGATATCCTCTCATAGATTTTAACTTTGAAAACATGACGCTCTCTCCAAGCAAGGATTTGTCTTTTGTGTTCTTTTGAAACTGCTGAACCATAGGCTGTGTCTAAATCAGCAATGATGATCTCATGCCTTGGTCTTACTTCAGCCAGTGTTTGTTCAAACCCTTGGATACCTTGACGTAGCTCGTGAGAGTTTTCTCTTAATTGGAACATCTGTGCCAAGATCTCCCTTCCTCTGACAATGAAACTCTCGATCCACTCCTGAGTTTCTTTCCCACATATGACCAACTGTCTTAACTGCTGATGATCAGCTGGTGTTTCTAGAATCTGGGGCAGCAACTGGGTTGCCTGTGAAGAACCATGGACAAGGTTAGAAATGAAAAGCCTGAGCTGCTGATTTTCAGCCTTGAGGGCTGCCTTGTCTTCTCCATCCTTAAGCACTCTTTCCTGAAGGTTTTCGGACACAACTTTGAAAAGACTCAAATCCGCATATCTGGTATTTCTATCGAGATTAGCCTTGACCATGACGAAATCATCCATATTCACCTCATCCCTGTTCTTGTCTTCCGGGGGCAATGCAGTCTCCATGATTATCTCGTTATTAGGATTCCTATCAAAGTGAACTTGCTTCTTTGCTTTCTTCTTAGGAGGTTCCTGATAGATGTTATCGAGATCATCAACACTCACCTGATATGAAGGCCTTCTCCTAACCCTTCCTAAGGAGTTCTCAAGCCAAGATACGGTGGTATCTTTACTAACTTCCTTAGGAGGTGCAACTGTAACTTCCTCATCATCTTCAATATCAAGATTAATGTGAATCGGTGAAGAACCTGTCAAAGGTACAGAAACATGTGTTGAAGGCGGCTCCTCTGCTTCTTTCTGAGGTACGGGCTCGTCAGGAGGAGTTTTTGAATCAACTGTAGGCTGCTCCTATATGACTATGCCTGAGAAGTCTAACCTTCTTCTTACATTTTTACTTGATCTACTACCTTTGACGCCTTCTTGAGACTGACTTTTGCCCTTTCCTTTTGACTGTGCTCTGGAAGAAGAGGGAATTGTACTACTGGAATGGAGTTTTTCCTTTTTAGGATTAGGAAAACCTTGCTGTGCTCAAGAACTTGTCTTGTCATGTCTTCAACTGAAAGGGATTCCTTATTAGCCCAGTTGACTTGTGGAAGGGGCTAATCTTCAATTTGCTTCTGAGTATACATCGGGAGAAGCACATCTTCATCATCATCTGAAAGCCCCTCTATATCTTCATTTAAATAATCCTTCATCTGATGGAGGGTGAACCTGCTGAAGCTACGCCTCCGCACCTCGAACTCATCTGTACAATTAGCCCAAAAATCTTCAAGTGCGGCTATATGATCATAGTTCTTCTCAAGTCGGCCAGCGTAGACACCATGTGGATCAAATGATCATCTCTCGCTGTAAGGCTTGAGACCGAGTTTATCTAACTCATCTGCCATTGTCTTAGCATCTGTAGCAGTCCTGCATGTGTAAATTCCCATCCCTAATGGAAACTGGAGGGAGGGTTTCCTTCTATTCCTCAGAACTGTGCGGACATCGTGGGCCTGCCTTAAGAATTCCATGAAGACGACCTCATCCGACGGGTACCTTGGCAACATGAGCGGGGCACTTGAGTAGCCATAGACCCGAAGATAGGTAAAAGTAGGAAACTGTATAAACCAATCTGCCCACTCCGACATTGCTGCCCTGGCAACTGAAGATATACGAACATGCAACTCATTGTCCAGGTCCCGCACAGTGTACATCAGAAAAGCCTCGTTCACTCTCTTGTAGTGATGCAACGACTTCATGAATTCCAACTAGGGATAATAGTTATATATATGCTGCACACTCAATGATCCCTCGATGTTCAACCCTCTGAATTGACCTTGATAGGCCACCAGGTAGACTAGGTAAGACATCATATGGAATTTGTGAAACTGGAAGTATTCTGTTATTTGCCGATGTATGCTGTCACTGATCAAGGTAGGCCAATCATAGAATTCGGTCTTCTTCATGATGTGGCGTATGGGATAAAACATCCAAGGCTGAAACTTGGTAGCATCCTCCGAGCCAGTGACCCTGTTGAGCAAGGTGATAATGATAGCAATTTCATCCTTAAACTCTCCTCGCCCGACGTTCTTAGGCAATGTTTTGTGTTTCTCTTTCATCCATCTCTATGCAATCTTCTTATTATATTTATCTTTGTGCATCTCCCATATTCTTTCGCATTCTCCCTTTGAGATAGTAACGCTTTCAAGCCATGGGGTGATGGAAAAGCACTTCTCGATCATATCAGGCTTCAGACTACAAATCAATCTGCCATCTGTTGATTGAATCTCTCTAGTCGCCGGGTTGTAATGCTTAATGCAAGCGATTACGAACTCAAGACTCTGGACTGATATAGGAATTGACGTTGCTGCGACGAGTCCAGAATGTCCTAGGTTCCTGATTGAGGTGTTGCCTGCTCTCTCCAAAGCGTATAGATTGAACACCGGCTTGATATGATGCAAGTCCGTCTCAACGGTTTTGATGTAATCATGATAAAGAGCTGATTCAGACTTGAAAACATTAGGAGTGTACTCCATTTCAGAAAACTCGAAGAATGACTGTAAACTCGCCTTGGTTCTAACAAGTTTTGAGCAATTTCTATTTTTAGAATGCTGATTTTTGTGCTCCAACGGACGAAATTTTGAAAATTATTCTGAGATATGGGTTTTGCTCAGAATTCCGTTGAAAGACAACCTAGATCGTTCGTTTTTGAAAATTTTGATCTTTGACTGAAAAAGCAACAAACCCTAATTTCTTCAAATTTTCCCAAAAAAAGCTGACACTTGGGTTTTGTTCAGAATATGAATAGAAATGGACCCAGTTGATTGAATTTGCAAAACCCTAATGGCTGATCGAAAAAGCAGCCAACCCTAGAATTTGAACTTTCTTGAAAAAAAAAGTTGTGATATGGGTTTTCTTCAGAAGACTGATTGAAGAGGACCCAGATGCTTGAAAACTGAATGCACTGAGGTTTTCTCTGACATGCAAGATAAAAGTAGCTGCTGCAACTTGATGAAGTTCCTGAAAATTTCTTCAGAAGATTGAAGAGAAAAGACCCAGATGGCTGAAAATTTGAAACCTTGACCTTCTCTTTGAAAAATTCGATCTTCTGGAAGAAAAGCTTTGAAAAAGCAAGGGTTTATGCTTGCTAATCTGAAAAATCTGATGAAAAACTAGCAAGAATGAATTCTTGGATCATGCAAATTCTTCAAACTTGCTGCTCCAACTTTCTCCTCTGAATGCTACCTGCAAAATAATGAAAATTACATGAAAGAAAGATGTTAAATAGACTTAGGGTTTTGTTTTTAGGTTTTGTTTTCTTTTGCTTTTATTTCAAAACCCTAAAATCTTTGTTTCATTGAACTTGGACGCCTCTTTCTCCATTTGCAATTTTGAAAACTTTGAAAACTTCGAAAAATCCTCTAAGGCATGAGAAGTTGGGCGCCCTTCTTCATCAGGGGCGCCCACTTCCTCCAGTGTTAGTCAAAATTCTGATATTTTCAACTTTTCACCATTTTGACCTCCAACTTCACATTTCCCATTTGCGTGTATCGATCCGCATGTGCTAGCCGGGTTTCACTAAGCTAGACTGGATTCTCGAGAAGGATGTCTCCGAGGAGTCTCTGCTAAAACCTAATCTCACCTTTCAATTCATGGGAGCTCTTTTCCTCTCCTGTGGGCTCCGCCAACTTTCACAAGTACAAATACTTTTCCGATCTTTTAATTTCTTCTATTAAATCCTTTCGCCATTATCTCGTTGGAATTGAGCTCCCAAGGCTCTGATCGACTGACGGTTATGCTCATCGCGAAGTTGACGAAGAACTAGGAGGGGTCTTCTGGAAGAGATTTTGTCAAAAAGTGAATTTTGGACGCTCAAAAGTTTGGGCGCCCTTCTTGACTGGGGGCGCCCACTTTCACTAGACTTAGTTTATTTTTCATTTTTCAGGTTTGCTTCCTCGAATCTTGGTTCTTAGCCTTCGCCGTGACTTCTCTGCTCTGGCTGCTTTCATATCTTGTGATCGTAAGGAATTCCCAATGACTATGTGATCTCATTGGAAAGCCGACCAATCGGCTAAGAGATTTCAAGTAGACACTGGCTCCGCAAATTCCTCTCATAGAGCCCCCGAAAACTTGGTCGCCCTTTCTCCACCGGGGCTTCAAACCTGGCTAAACTTAGCCATTTTATTCCTTTTGACTTTAGAGTTTGAAATCTTCGCTTTTGTACTCTTCGACTTCGGATTTAATCACTGAGTCCTGACAATCGAGGGTGCCGACAAGATGTGCAGCATCACAAGCCGGGCAGACACTAAAAGATCAAGCATTATTCTTGAACCCTCTAAAAGCTAAATTAGCTCCCCTTTCAGTGCTACTCTTCTTCACTCAGGCTTCAAAATTCACCAAGCAGTTAGTAAATTTTATCATTTTTCTCATCTCTTTCATTCTTCGCGGCTCGCTCATCATTCTTCATCTTCTCGCTGAATGCTTCAAACGTTGGATCTGACGCCTGATAGCTGGCTGACCTCCATTGATTACCTCGAAGCTCCAGATATGCTTATGAAAAAAGCATAATAGACCCAGTAGGGCAAAACTGACTATTTTGAGATTCTGACTGCACCAGCCTGATATGGAAGCATTTGAGCCAATCAAAATCGTACTTTGAACCTCGGGACGACCAACTTCTATTTTAGAAAATTTTACAAGATCCATTTCCAAGAAAACCTTAAAAACTCTTAGAAAATGTTATTTACCTTGTACCAAAATAGCAATTTCCTAAAATTTAGAGAGAGATGAAAAACTGAGATCTGGGTTTTGTAGGTTAAGCTGCTCTGAGCAAACCCAGATCGTCAGAATTTGAAAATTTTGTGTTTTAATCCCTCATGCAAGACCTGCACACCCAAATTTTGACCTTTTTTGACTGATTTAACAAGATTTTTACTCATTTCTTCAGAATATCTAAAGTGTAACAAAAATTTTAATTTTGGGGTACAACACAGCCATAGGTGCCTTTCCTTTATCCCCCTTCTCCACCGAAGCCCCTGATGAAGGAGGAGAAGAAACCCCAACCGCTTTAGGTGCCTGAGGACATTGGCACTGAAGATGTCCATACGCATGACAAAAACGACATCAAATAAATCATGTTTTACCATGCTACGCACAGCACAGGGCCTCACACTACTTCCTAGGGCCAAAAAATCTCAAGCGGACAAAGCACAGCCTCCCCACGTGACTAAGTAGAGGCTGGAACAAAAAGACCCCCCAGCGCTTCCAAAAATAGTCCAAGCCAAAACCAGAATGCCACCAACAATCAGGACAGAGGAAACGAAACACCGATTGGAAACCACGCAGCAAAAAAATAGTGAGCAATCACCAAAAGAAACTAGAAAACACCCCTCCCAGTACACAAGAAGTGCCCCCCACCACAGAAAACTCAACAACTCCACTGATCTGCTTCCCTGCACACACATGCAAGAAGAAAGGAAAGCATGCACGCAGCCTCCCCGACACTACTCAGACGCAACGCCATTCATCAAATCTCTTTCCAACCAGTCAAATCTTTCATCGAAATCAAAGTTAAATTGAGCCCATATTTTTTATATTTTTTAATATTAGTATTGTAGAATAAAAAGTAACATGAATGCTAGTGGTAGTATTGGGGTATGAACCATGATATGTAATGAATTTAAGAATGTCTGTGAGCATGTACATAATTGTAATTCTAAGATGTACATGAAAGCCATGGAGTTATTGTAACATCAATTTCCAGCCTGAGATTGACATTTCAAAAGCATTGAACTTGGGAAGAACACATAAGGAACAGATATATCTATATTGGTAAATCATGAGTGGTCCTAAATCATATGGTATCAATGCATGCTTTCCTTGTAACTTATAAGGGGTTAAAATCACATAATTTTTTTTGTCTGTGTATTATTTTCTATATTTTATAATCAACAAGGGATCAAAGGTTTAAGGGTTGCATAGTTCAACCATGGAAAATCTTTGAGGAGACTAAGCCTTCAAGAATTAAAATAAATAAATCAGCAAATTCAAATGGAGAATAGAGAGCTAAGAAAAATGCTGCAGCACTTGGATTTGGAGAATCAAATGTTGCAAGTTAGATTGACAAGGCATGAAGATTTCCTCATGGGAGCCATGGAGGTGTTGCTTCAAAAGAAGAGTTGTTGGTAATATTCCAAGAAGATGGTGTAGGCACATGAAGAAGAAAGGAGAGTCTGCCATGCAAAAGAGATCAATCTCTACCAAGAATCCACAAACCATGACTAAGGTATGTATTTTAATCATCCTACTTCTTTCTTCAAATCAAGCAATGAATAAAACCATTGGTAGCTTTTGAGAAGTATAATCAAGGTAATTGACTCTAAGTTTTTAAATAGGTCTTCGCAAAAATGGCCAAGAAATGAAAAATCTCATAGATGTTGAGTAATGGCCTCAATATATAGGATTGAGTTACTTTGGTGGAAAAGAAGAAAATGGAGAATTCTCTGAAAGAGCTAAACCAAGGAAACCTTGCAAAGAAAAGGAGTGAAAGATACTATTTCAACCACAGTAACAAGACTCATCGGGACTCGCCTGGACTCGGTGAGTCCCGAGTCGAGTCACCCCTGCTGAGTTTGGGGGACTCAGACTCAGACTCGACTGAGTCCGAACAAGTCTTGGTGAGACTCGAAAAGTCTCTTAGACTTGTTGGACTCGCCAATTTCGGGGAGTCCTGTCAAGCAGACTCATGCAAAGGTAGGTTTGAAAAGTGCAAAAATTACGTAAAATTTAAAGTTAAAAGTCATTTTTTTACTTATTGTGAATGCAAAATGATGTACACCATGAAGGTTTGTATGGTTTTGGAAGTCTTAATTTGGGCTTGGTGTGTTGGATCCACCCCTCGACCCCACTCTATATTGCGATAGGGAGTGCGTCTAGGGAACTTTCCTGGGACCTCGCAAGGGGCGCCGCCCCTCGACCCTACTAGGGATATTGCCCCCAAACCTCCACAAGGGGTGTTGCCCCCAAATCCCCGTAAGGGGTGTTGCCCCTTGACCCCACTAGGGGCATTGCCCCTAGACCCCCGCAAGGGGCATTGCCCCTCAACCCCACTGGGGGCACTACCCCTCAACCCCATTGGGGCAATTGCCCTCAAACTTGAGATAATGGTCGTTGCATCCAGGACCTATCTTAGACACATTCGTAGGAAGGATGTAGGCTCCTTTGAGCCATAGAATTCTACTTATTGTTTTGAATCTTTTGATATTTCATATTTGTTTGGAACATTTGATGTCGTGGATTTCATATTCCATGAGTTTTGTATACATTTGAGTCTTTGACTTTATATCTAAGTGTCCTATTTCCTTTAGAAACTCAGCTACAATTTGTGTTTATACTTATGTGATGGATGTATATTTGTGTTAGTGATGAGGACGTTGATTGGGTTGACCAGGCAGATAGAGAGGCTGAGGCTATAGCCATGGCAAAAGAGGAGGCTAGAGCACGAGCAGACACAACCATAACTAATGTTGGTGAGGGTGGCATGGAGTCACCAGCAGAGACTATGGCTACAACTGCTACATCATCTAGGACCCACCTTAGATGCCTTCATAGGAAGGATGCAGGATCCTCTAAGCCATTGAATTTTAGTTATTGTTTTGATATTTCATATTTGTTTGGAACATTTGATGTCATGGATTTCATATTCTATGAGTTTTGTATACATTTGACTATATTTAGATATCTAAGTGTGCTATTTCCTTCAGCAACTCAGCTACAATTTGCGTATGTGATCGATGTATACTTCTGTATGTGATCAAATTAGCTTCTATTTGATGATGTTATTGTGTCTTTAAGGTTTATTTAATAAAGGGTGCAAGAAACAAGTTTTAAATCCTTAAAAATCTCTAAATTTCTTGGTTTTTTTATTTTTCCGAGTTTGGGTGTTGAGTCCTGAGTTGAGTCACCTTCGCCGATTCTACATCGAGTCCATGTCTCGTAACTATGATTACAAAAAATTAAGCTTATACAAGGGAATGATGCAGTACTTTTTCTTTTAAGTCTAATGAACACATAAAATCTCCAAACAATGGATAATATTTTAATTAAGAGCAAGATAGCATTGCAGCATCTCAACAACCAATCACTAAATCCCAAGTACTTAAACAAGAAAGCAAGTTGCTTACACCATTCCCTAAGCCAAAAAGTTCAGCAAGGTGTAAGAAGAAAAAAAGTAGCATGTTGTGAAGACAACTCTTTGAGTCAACATTAAAAGAAAGGAGAAAAGAAGAATACATTATCTAAATACATAGGCAAGAACTGTGGGACTCATTCCAACATGAATGTGTATTTACATGCAGAAAGTAGGAAACTCTATCGTCAACTTCAGATCCAAAGCATTGTACGGGATGGTCCAAGAAAGCAAGATACATCTCAAATCAAAAGGAAAGAAGTCATTCAAACACCTACAAGTCAGAAGGCAGTAAATGAAGAAGAAAATCTAACAAAGAATCTATCAAGAGGGAACAGCCCATAGAGATATTATCATTTCCATTTCAAGTGTGTCATGGTAAGAAGTCATTTGAGATTCTTGGTAGAGTATTTGCAAAGTAGTTGATTTCCATTCATATGATGGAGCAGCACTCACATTGAGAACCCTACCAAGAAGTATTTAAAAATAAACTCTATAGTTCTGTTTGTTGATTGAAGCATACAAGGAACTAGTTGCACTTGTATGAGAAATTAGGAAGACACCTATCTCATTACTCTTATGAGAGGCACTTTCAGGTTGAGATAGCACATTGACGTACAAGCAGTCAAGCAGATTCACAACAATGTCAGGTTAAAGCAATTGACTGAGACCACTGAAGTAATCAAGGATAGAAATCAGTAATAAGTGACAAG
>VDFB02039274.1:0-45421 GCA_007258455.2 Sequoia sempervirens
TTCACCGTGATCCCGAAGTACATACTAGTTCAAGAGTTTCCGTTTGCACAGGACCTAGTTATGTAGGAACACAACACCATGCTTAGTTGGTAATCGTTAAGGGATACCCTACCAATCTCTTCTTCGAAGAGAGGGCCATTCATTGAATAATGAATGTGTGAGGGACTGCATTATAAGTCCATGGTTGGTTGGCGGAAAAATGCCTGAGTGATGTTTCTCCTCCTCAACAATCGGCCGATGATCCAAGATTTGACAGGCCGGACTCCTGGACCTTCTTACTTCTATTTGTGCCAAAATCTTACGGGCTATGTATGTATCTTATTCTTCTTTACTTTGTAGTTTCTTTTGGAAAGAAATAGTTAAAGTTGCAAAATGATATATCATGTTTATGAAATTGAAAAGAATTTTTTTATTGAAATGGCATTGTTTTTTAACTTATTGTGGTTAAATTCAAAAGTTTTAATTTGACGTACGGGTTTGGTCGTCACACCTTGCATTGAAGACCACAACTGATTGCATGGGTTTGTGTGCACTAGATTGTCACTCTAACACTTCGAGGTTGAGTGTTAATTAGGGATCACCAATCTATTATAGTGGAAGCATTCCCGAGGAGATTATAAATCAGATTTTCACACTTAACATTGTTGTCATCTTTTGTTGCAACAAGTATGAGGACGTATGTGAGTATGATTGGTGATTATCACAGGATTTTGGATCTAGATATAGTCTTCAATAATGAGTTGTTGACTTA
This sequence comes from Sequoia sempervirens, assembly GCA_007258455.2. Taxonomy (NCBI): domain Eukaryota; kingdom Viridiplantae; phylum Streptophyta; class Pinopsida; order Cupressales; family Cupressaceae; genus Sequoia; species Sequoia sempervirens. The sequence continues at coordinate 752 of VDFB02039274.1, forward strand.
GAATTGGGGTTGTGGACAAAATTTCAGAGTTGGTACTGCTGTCCACTTTCCAATCGGCCTACATAAGCATTTGAATGTTTGTATACAAAGGGATTGGCCAATCTCTCCAACCCAGCAATGGAGTAATTCTTAGTCAGTGTTGATTGGTAGTGGTAATGTGGTTATTGGAGGAGTCTCTATGGTCATTTCCACACTCACATTTCCTATGTTTTCAGGGGTATTTTTTTATGACAACTGCCGCCCTTGCATTTCCAAATTGATTATGGCAACATCAGTTTATGGGCAGATGGACTTCGAGTACTTACAGGCTTATTGGCAGCAGGTTGTGGGAGGATTTGTAGAGTTAGTGCAGTTATTTCTAGCTTCCACTAGGGTGAGTGATGGTTACTGCAATCAATCTGAGATGTTGATATACATATCTGTAGATGTTATTGTGATGATTATAGTCGATTGGATGAGTTGGTGTGCTCGAAATTGGCTTTTTGACACTTGGGGATTAAGTGTCAGTGAGGGATTATCAGTCTATGATTGGGAAGGAATTTTCAAGATGAATAATTCCAAGGATGATACTGTTGTCAGCTTCCTTATTAGATATTGTTGTCATCTTGACCTACCACAGGTCAAGAACAACTCATAACAGTTACAACTATTCCTCAAGCCTTCAAAGAACCCCCACAACCTTCCAAAACACAAAGAAACTCCACTTTTGCAGACCTCACTACCAATGACAGTGGATTAGCAAGTTTGTTGGAGCTTGTCATAGGTCATTATTGCCTCCACACAACCATAACTACACTAGAAATCAGCGCTGAAGTTATCCCTTGGCTGTAGCAAGCATGGAACACATCTCTGATCATCCAACTCAAGGTAGAAACTTGGGGTATTGTTAATTCAGGATTGCAAATGAAATCTGAGTGCAATGTTAGGTCAACAGTGAGACCTTTCACAACACCAGCAACAACAAACTACATTAGGAGTCACTCCATCCAAACAAGTAACACCGCCAAGGCACAAACTTACTCCTTAACTCTCTAACATACCTGCTGCAATATCTTTTTTGTGTAATGACAGTCAATATGGAACTCACTATTGCATCAGCTTTCATGCCAAACACACAACTTTCTACCAACCATATACCCTTTTCCAAGCATTCAAAATCTCATTACTAATGCCCAAACATTCAGTTCTACATATTCAAATAGCTCACAGACCTTTCTAACCTCCACCAAATAGCTTCATACCTATTGGAGTGTGCCCAGGTGCTTGGTGCAGAATAGGGTGACTTGAAGAATGATTTATATAAAATTTCTGAATGATCATTAATGAGTTCTTGCTCTTGGGAAACACCTATCCAACCTGGATACCTCCTTAGAATAGATTTACTATACTGAAAGAAGCCAAAATCTGATCAAAATTTGAAATAAATTCACCACAGACCTGTACAATCTGCCAAGAGGAATGATTTCTTTAGGAAAATAATCTGCCATTATTAAGTTCTCAATTTCTATGAAAGAGGGGTTGCCTAGTATTGGGAAAACCTTTGAGCCAATACCCATAACACAAGTCTCAACATATAAATTTTTAAGTCCATTTTAGAGGGGAGCGGCCTGCCTGGCAAGGTGGTATGGCTAGATCACAGAATACTCTGAAACTTAACCAAACAACTTCCCATCAAAACCCTTATAACTGAAATTTCATCCAAATTTAAAAAATTACCATAAACCCTTGAAATTTGTCTTCAATGAAGACTTACAAATTTCAAAACCAACTATTGAGGAACAAATGCGGGAAACTTGGATGATTTCTCTTGCTACCAGCTAGGGAGGAACCTTTCACCACAAAAATTGGAAACCCATAGGAATTCCCACCTAGGGTTTCAAACTCCGAAGAGCTCCACTAAATTACCAAAGTAAAATAATAAACCAACATAATGCACAAATGAGCTCACTTCCATTTTTAAATCCATCTGGGAATCCCTTTTTAAATTTCCTGCCAAAAACATATTAGAACATTATTATAAAGTGATTTTATAAAATATATTTTAAATATTTACTCAGCATCACTTTATAATAACACTATAATTTAATTATTTAATATTTACCATTTTACATATACTTTTTGCCAGGCAATATAAAATAATTAAATTAATTAATTACATTAATGCCTAGGTGGCAAGTTAAAAAATGGGGACATTACAAGTCGATGCTAGTGTTTATAGGTGGTCGCCACGTGGGAAGGCATTAGTAACATTTCTTAATTCCTTTAAGCTGCCAAATTCATTGGGTTTAATTGTTGCTTGGAGCTGCTATGAAAATTAAAGGGAGTGATCTAAATTTAGAAGAGGCTGCACGAATCTCAGTCAACTTTATTAAAGGTGATGTGGAGGAAGGATAAGCTAAGGGAGTCATGACATATTGAAATTCTTGCGTAACTTTCAAGCAGAGATTTGTGGGAGCTGCGATAATTCTTTAAAGGAGTTGCAGAAAGTTAAAGGGTGTGCCGCTGATCTACAACCACAACTCTTCATTTTTCAAAAGAGGAAACCTAGTTGAAGTTTTAGCAGTTGATGTGGAACTTTGACTAGTCCAAAGTTCGACCCTTGAAGGGAGTGCACACTATTCCTACCGCCAAGATTCAACATTACGAAATCACAAGTATTAAGGAGAGGCATTTAATTATGGGTGCATTTGTACATTTGTGAAAGGTCATTGTACCACCTTGATAGGAGCGGCTGTACCATAGGTTGTGCAAATAATGGATTAAATTTATCATCTTGGATGTTTCAGGTCAGCACCATTAATTCCTGTGTAATGATTTTTTGTAGTCATTGCTAAATATTTATAAATGATAAATGTCTGAGATATTATACCAGTTACATATACATTGCATGAAAACATTTTTTATCTGTGGTTTGCCTGCAATATATGATACTTCATATTTAAGTTGTGAGAAATCAATGAAATGAATGTATGGAACAAAACATTTACAAAGTAGTGAAAACAAACTCAGAACAACAAACTGTCAAACTGTTTGACGAAATGGATGAGAAGCCAAATTGGTGAAAATTGAAAATTTTTGCAAAGAAATTTAGGTTGGGATATTTCATTCCATGCAACTTTGAAAATTCTTCTCACCCTGTGTAATGTCCTAGCCCACATGGACACTTGCAAAATCAAATTTTCTGCCTATGGGTTATTTGTGGTTTACAAAGTTTTGATTTTGTTTTGAGTTTCTCAAGAACTTGCTAGGAAATATGAAGAAATGCAAATAAATATTTAATTGCAAAATAGTGAATTTCTTGAATGTTCGCAACAAGCCTTAAATCTAATTTAACATATCTTGCAAATACAAAGTATTTATATTCAAATCAGACTTTAATTTCCTTGCTAAGATAATACAGTCATACCTGATTACCAAGCAACAAATAGTACCAAATTTTGGAAATGATAACAGCTGCCTAGCAAACTTCACACAATAGACGTCTGGTTGCAAATACAAGTTTCTCCTCTTAGTAAACGCTGCCCAACTGATGCCAGGAGTTAGACGCCAAAGAAGTTGAAGGATAGAGACCCAAAACTCAAGATGCACACGCCTAGCCCTAGGAAATGTATGGCTGGAAGCAAATGAACTGTATGGACTGTATCAACAATAGTACGACTTGGAATGGTGTGCACAGTAGTAGATTTTGACAGCCACCAATGATATTTGATTTTCCTCAATGAATCTGCTCAAACCCTTGTCAAAAACTTGTACAAACTTCTCAACTATGTTCGATGTTGATTCCTAGATGAAGCCAATCCACACAACCTTCAATTGGTATTTCACAACCTCAAGAAGCACGAACTTCAAAGCATCTACGCTCTCGAAAGCTGATAATGGAAAAAATTGCAGAAAACCTTGGTTTCTTCTTCTCCACAACAAAACTCTTCAAAACTGTTGGCGTTTAAATTCGCACCTCTAGAATGCGTATTTGAAATAGACAGCTATGCATAGTAAAACTGCTCTTCAAATTTGGAAGGGAAGCTCCCTCTTGCTGATGGTGTAAAAGAAAGTAAATTAAATCTAATTCGCCTATCTTTTTGTTTCAGCTAGAGCACAAGGTTTATAAAACACAAACGCCACAGCTGAGAATTCTGATTTAAGAATTCCAACTACGACTAACTTAAGCTAAAGATGTTTCTAATATCTCAAGTAATACGTAGAGCAAGAGAATTAGAAATGAACAAGGTTGATTCTCTGACAAAGGCTTAAGAGAACTCTTTCTCAACATACATCTACACACTTCAATGCAAGCTGAAATTAAGATCACAAAAGCATAATACATATAACGGAAATCTGAGACATTATACCAAGGCAAAGGAGGCTCATGATTTTATTTCTCAAAATTATGGAACAAAATCTACTAAACACATGCCTAGAACAAGAGCTTGCAACTAAAGAGGCTAGGAAAACTTGTTCTTACACAATAGGAACAACAATTACAATAACTACTTGTTGGCTAAAAGAGACTCAACAATTCGCTATCATAAAACAATTGAACAACACTTGAATAACAAATAGAAGACACAATAGGCTCAGCGTTTTGTTATCACTAGTATGGCTAAAGAAAACTAATGAGCAAAGGCTCTTATTTATAAGCAAGCAGAGGAGTAGGGAACCCTAAAATACCCTTGCTTTCACAATCTAGGGCTTGCTCAGCAAGCAAGCTTTATTTCTAAATCTAGAAAGAAGATAACATCTAACACCTAACAAAGCAGGAAAAGCGGGAAATGCCAACTATTACATTTATCTTCTTTTTCTTCTTCGAAGAATGGATAAGAATTGTTCCAAGAATAGAAAGAAAGTGGAAAGAAAGCTTCTAGAAGAAAGCTTGCTTTAAATCTTAATGACATCTGCTAAAAAGTAGGAAAGTGTGTCCCGGTTCAGTGCATCTATCCCATCAATAGTAAAGTTGCGTTTTTCCAAGATATCCTCTCCATTTGCAATATATCTCAGGAAATCTTCAACCTCATTGGCTGCCTTTTCAAACTTTGCTGACATCATGGAAATATGACTCATTCTCCCGCCAACCGGACTGTTGCTATCACAACCGCGAACAACATTCTGAAACTGATTTTGCACTTCATTAAGTCCAACATAGGAACCCTCTTCAAGACTGTATCGGGAAGGAATCTTGAAGAGAAGAGCTTCAATCACCCTTTTATAATGATGTAGTGACTTTGTGAACTCCAGCTGAGGGTAGTAGTTGTAGACATGCTATACACTTAGAGATCCCTCGGTGTTCAACCCTTTGAATTGACCTTGGTAGGCCACTAGTTAGACCAGGTAGGAAACCATATGGAACTCATGAATCTGGAAATACTCTGTTATTTTTTGATGGAGGCTGTCACTGATCAAGGTCGCCCAATCATAGAACTCAGTCTTCTCATGATATGGGGTATAGCGTAGAACATCCAAGGCTAAAACTTGGTAGCATCTTCTGATCTAGTTACCCTGTTGAGCAAGGTGATTATGATAGCAATCTCATCTTTGAACTCGCCTTGCGCCCGATGTTCTTAGGCAAAGTCTTATGCTTCTCCTTCATCCACCTTTGAGGAATCTTCTTGTTATACTTGTCCTTGTGCATTTCCCACATCCTCTCACATTCGCCCTTTGAGATAGTGACACTTTCAGGCCAAGGGGGAATGGAGAAACATTTCTCAATCATATCAGGTTTCAAACTGCATATCAATTTGCCATCAATTGATTGAATCTCCCTTGTAGATGGGTTGTAATGCTTGATGCAAGCGATTACGAACTCGAGACTCTGAACTGATATAGGAATAGACAATGCTGCGAGGAGTCTAGAGTGTCCCAAGTTTTTGATGGTAGTGTTTTCTACGCTCTCCAAAGCATGTAGATCAAACACCGGCTTGATGTGATGCAAGTCCGTCTCAACTGTTTTGATGAAATCATGGTAGAGAGCTGATTTGGTCTTGAAATCATTGGGAGTGTATTCCATTTCGAAAACCTTGAAGAATGACTGTAAACTCGCCTAGGTTCAAACAAGTTTTGAGCAACTTACTATTTTTAGAATGCTGGTTTTTCTTCCTCCAACTCACAATTTTTTGAAATTTTTTCTGAGATATGGGCTTTGTTCAGAATTTCGTTGCAAGATAGCCCAACTCGTCCGTTTTTGAAAATTTTGAATTTAGACTGAAAAAACAGCAAACCCTAATTTCTTCAATTTTTCACAAAAAAGCTGGCACCTAGGTTTTGTTCAGAATGTAATTAGAAATGGACCCAATTGATTAGATTTGCAAAACACTAAGGACTGATCGAAAAAGCAGCAAACCCTAATATTTGAAATTTGCTTGAAAAAAGCTGTGATATGGGTTTTCTTCAGAAGACTGATTTGAGAGGACCCATATGATCAAAATTCGAATATACTGAGGATTTCATTGACATGCAAATAAAAAACAGCTGCTGCAACTTGATGAATTTCTTGAAAAATTTCTTCAGAAGAATGAGATGATAAGACCCAGATGGCTGAAAATTGAATATCTTGGCCTTCTTCAAAAATTTGATCTTCTGGATGAAAAAGCATGAAAAAGCAAGGCCTTATGCTGCTGGTCTGAATTTTTTTGATGAAGGATCAACAAACTTGAGTTCTTGAATCTTGAAATATTACTTCAAATCTGTTGCTCCACTCTTCTCTTTTGAATGCCACTTGCAAAAATAATGAAAATTACATGAAAGAGAGGTGTTAAATAGACTTAGGGTTTGAAATAGGTTTGCTTTCTTTTGCTTTTATCTTCAAAACCCTAAAATCAACTGGTTCGATGAACTTGGACATTCTCTTCCTCTTGCCATTTTGAATCTTTTGAAAATTTTGAAAATTTCACTAAGGCATTGTAAGTTGGGCGCCCTTCTTGGCTAGGGGTGCCAACTTTCTCCAGAGTAAGTCATTTTTTGGAAATTTTCAACTTTACACAATTTTGACCCCCTCCTTTGACCTCGATCTCTGGCTTCCAGATTGATCTAACAAGCAAGCTGGATGATTCATCACGTAGCCTGATTGATTATGAGAAGATTGTTCTGGAGGCGTCTTTGGCGAAAAACTTCGTTTTGACCTTCAAATTCATGGGAGCCTATTTCCTCCAGGAGCGCCCATTTTGTCTAGAGTTAGCCATTTTTAGGATTTTCAAATTCTTCCTTTTTCTTCTGATCTTCTGATGAAATCTTGACTCTGGGAGCTACGTTGATCCGACTAACTGGTTGACAACTTCACTAGATAACTCGATCGAATCTGACGAGGTGATCTTAGAGGCCTTATCAACAAATTCCATCATTTCTGACCTCAAAAGTTTGGGCACCTATTCTCCCTTGGGGCGCCCATGTTCCTCAGAGTTTGAATATTTTTCATTTTCTTCATCTTTTTCTCTTCTATAGATGATCACATTAGATCTGGAGATTTGGGTGTCGGAGTGACTAACGGTTGGGCTCGTTATGAAGCTGAGGAGAAATCAAGAGGGGTCTCCTGGGAGTAACTTTGTCAGAAAGTTGAATTTGGGCCTTCAAAAGCTTGGGCGCCCTTAGCAAGTTGGGGCGCCCAACTTCACCAGACTTAGCCAATTTTTTACAATTTTCACCTTTTCTTTTGAATTTTGGTTTTCAGCTCTTATCTGACCCTCCATTCAGCCTACTTCATCTAGTGACTGCCAACTTTGTTTAACGTGCTAAAGGTCTTGTTGGAAATCTTGATCAACTCTGAAGAAGTCATGTTAGGGCTTTGTCTGCAAATTCATCTGTTTGAGCCCTCAAAAACTTGGGTGCCTATCTCCTTCAGGGGCGCCCATTTGCTCCAAACTTAGAAACTTTTCAAACTTTTTCGTGATTTTCATTCTGCATTCTGTATGAAACTTCCCAGTTTGACCTTGAATTCCTGGTGACTGGATGATTCGTTGACTGCACTGTCGGATTCACTGCGGAGCTGGGAGGAAACTGAACAACTTTGCTTGGAGGCTCAAACCCTAATTTCATCATTTGATGCCCTAAAAAGATGAGTGCCCTCCTTCACCTGGGGCGCCCAAGTCAAGCAGACTTCATCAAAATTTCACTGTTTTCACCTTCTTCCTCGTTCTTCGTGCTTGCTCACCAACTCACCTTTTGCTCAATGCTTAAGTGTTGAATCTGACGCTTGGCAGCCGATTGATCTCCATTGATGACCTCAGAGCTCCTGATATGCTTCTAGAAAAGCAGAATAGACCCACTAGGTCAAAACTGATCTTTTTGAGATTTTGACTTTATCAGCTTGATATGGAAGTATTTTGAGCCAATAAAAATCAGTTTGAACCCTAACGAACCAACTTTCTATTTTTAGAAAGTTTTGCCAATATCCGTTTCAAAAGAAACCCAGAAAAACCCAAAAAAGTTACTATTCTTAGGAAATTTCTAAAAATAGCAGTTTTCCTAAAAAGTAGGGATGAAAAATTGAGATCTAGGTTTTGTAGATTAGGTCGCCTTGACCAAACCCAGATAGTAAGATTTTGGAAACTTTACATTTTAACCCCTCATGCAAGACATGCACACCCAAATTTTGACCTTTTTGACAGATTTAACAAGACTTTCCCTCATTTCTTCAAAATGTATGTGTAGCAAAAAATTTAATTTTGGGGTACAACAAAAACATTAAAATGTCCAAAAAAATGAATGAATCATTTTCTTTGTTGAAGCTTTATATATTTCTCCCAAATTAGGTCGACCCCTAGAAGCGTCTTTATCATTTAAATATATTTTAATATTTACACTTTATAATGTCTCATGAGATGGGTGCCCTTTTCAATGCACTTAATTAATGTCTTTTAAGTCATTTAATGGCCCCATTGACATAAAGTTATGATATAACATTATATTGCACTTTTCGAATAATTAATTAATTATTATTAAAGATTAACTTTAATAATAATTAAAATAGCATAATTTTCTCATTAAACATTACTTTTCCATTTCGTCTGAACCAGGAGGTCAACCACTGTGTCAACTAAGCATCCAGGTGCCCTACTAAAAATAGTAACATTGGACTCCATTAACCAGGTGACTTACTTTAAATAGTAAGTGTGCACAACTAAGTCACAACTCACTCCCAAATGCCAATCTTGAATGATATCAAAATCCGGGGAAGGAAACAACCTGATGACTGCCAAACAAGACCCTCTAACCATGAATATTAGCTTACGAGGGCCAAAGGATAGGCTAATCAACGAGATGCTGATATGAGCAAAAATGGGGACATTACAGTGCACCCTCTCTAAAATTGCTTGTCCCTAAGCAATCTTCACTGCAAAGAAACACCACCCCACCTGGGTCCCAAGGGAAGAGCTGAATAATGTCCCTCACAACAACAACTGACTCCTGAAGCACCAATGTATGAACAATTGACAAATCACTATAACCAACATCATACTCGGTGTCATGCACCTCAGGAGCATGAACCTTAGGATGAAGCAACTTTGAGCACTGAAATAATTTGCTTCCCTCAACTATGAAAAGAGAATCATCATACAAGTTATCTATCCCATGCGCACAAGAATCGTGCATTGAATACAACTCGTGTACAGGTGAATCAAAAGCAAAAATGTAGGCACTCCTTACCATGTACACACTATAAAACTCCTTCGTGAGCCCTATTTGGAATCCTGATGCACTAGGAGGATCCCAAACACTACGGTCATCACTCGACTCGGTACTAGTGTCAGGAGGGAGGCCAGTGTCAAACTCGAAGAGTGGATTGTCATAAACCAATTTAACCTCAGACTCAAATAATGGGTTATTCTTAATTTGCACAACTACTCCCTGCGGATTTGAGTCATCCATCTCCAAACTGTTGGAGCAACGAGTAGAATCAAACTCCTGCATGACTCACAGTCTTCCTACTGCACAAACTCCTCTCTCCATCTGCTCCTCTCTACAGATAGAGATAGAATGCAAGCTCCCATCTACAATTCCCCTCAACACGTAACCTCTACTATTCATTTTAAATTTCATCTCCATTTTAGGTACATTGAGGGTAAATTCTCCAATATCTTGGAGCCACTTCATACCTAACACTATGTCCATCTCACCCATGCTAACCACATAAAAATCAACGTGTAACTTATAATTGTTCAACAATAGAGTGAGATTACATTACCACCTAGTGCAAGTAAGAGTAAATCCATCGCAACCCTGGCCCCGAATCCTGCAAAGTCCTCCATTTGGAGTCTACACCTATCAACCAATCCCTCATTGATGAAATTATGTGTAGCCCTTGTGTCAAGCATAGCGATACAAAGCTGTCCATTCACAACTCCTCTGATCCTAAACGAAGCCCCTTTTTGTATATCAGCAAATAATGCTAAGGGAGACAATTTAGCATTAGGTCCAAGCTCTGTAGAGGTTCTTCCAACCTCATCATCCCTGAAACAGTGTTCTGATCTGAATTTTCAGAATCATAATCCTCATAATAAACCCACATCATACGGTTGGCCTTGCCCTTAGGCCTCAATGGACACTCAAGCTCTTTGTTGTAGGGTTCCTTGCACCAGTAACACAACTGCTTCCTACGTAGTCATCCCTTTTCTCAAAATCCAACATAGATTGCACAGGCTTGGGCTGATTTGGTTTTCCCCCATCTGGCTTGTGTTCTGATATATTATCCTTGGAATTCTTCTTTTGGTGCTAAGGTGAAGGAGATGATGTATCAAGATCTAGTGCCAACTGGATAGCATCATGAAGAGTTCTAGGCTTATGAGCCTTCACTAAACCCCTAAATTTGTCACTCAAACCCTCGACAAACAACATAGTGAATCGCCTCTCAGTCATATCAGGAACCATGACTGTTATTTTCTGTAACTCATTGATATAGGCCTCACCATGTCCAACCTGCTTCAGTTGAGCCAAGTCCTTATAATAGACCTCAACATCCTTCCGGTCCAAGCGTGCGGTTAGTTTATTGACAAACTCCTCATATGAATGTATGAAGGCATGATCCTATGATACTAACCCATCGTGCCACCAACCATATGCTACACCCTCCAGATGCATCGTACCAAATTGTATAGCCTTTTGTAATGTCCCCATTTTTAGCACTACACTTTCTAGTGATTGATAGCCTATCCCCGGTGTGCTATCGGCTAGTCAGAGGTAGAATTAGGGTTTTAGGTTGCTTGGTGGTTTCTTTTGAAGATTCGAGGGTTTGCATGTTGAAGTTTGGTTGTTTGGATTTTGGATTCTTTCTGGGTTTTCAGAGAGCTTCGCAGTGGTATGACATGCAACTGCGTCGGGCAACCTTTCTGGACTTATTATTTTTAGTAAGTTACGACAGCTACATCTTGGAGTTTTGGATTTTGGATAACAGATTCTTTCTGGGTTTCCAGAGAGCTTCACAATGGTTCAGTTTGCACATTGATTCGAGCAACTTGCTGAATTTACTATTTTTAGTAAATTCTATTTTTGGCAGAGGTTTTGATTGGCCTCAGTACAGATGGCTTTCCTCTTCAGGCAGTGTTGCGTTTAAATTCGCACCTCTGGAATGCGTATTTGAAACGGACAACTATGCATAGATAAACTGCTCTTCAAATTAGGAGGGGAAGCTCCCTCTTGCTGATGGTGTTGAAAGAAAATAAACTAAGAACTAAGTTGCCTATCTTTTTGATCAGCTTAGAGCATAAGGTTTATTAAACATAAACGCCGTAGCTGAGATTTTATGATTTAAGACCTTCCTTCGACTAACTTAAACTTCAAGAGCGTTTCTTCTCAAGTAATAAGCGAGCAGAGAAACTGAAATGAGCAGATTGATTTTTTGACCATGCTGTCCGTCTCTCGGCAAAACACCCAGCATCAATGCAAGTTGAAATCAAGATCATAAAAGTAGAACATAAATATGATAGGATTTTGGACCAAGGCAAAGGGCTCATGGTTTGTACTCAAACTTAAGACAAGCTCACTTCTATGGCGGAACAAGAAATTACTGCTGACTAAAGAAACACAGTGATCTTGCTCTTACAATAAACAATAATCACTAACTCCTTGTTAGCTAAAGGGCTCAACAATTTGCTATCGCTTCAGTTGAACAACTTTTCAGATAACAAATAGAAGGCACAATAGGCTCAGCGTTTTTTTATCACTAGAATGGTTAAAGAAAACTAATGAGCAAAAACTCTTATTTATAGGCAAGCAGAGGAGTAGGGAACCCTAAAATCTCCTTGCTTTCACAATCTAGGGCTTGCTCAGCAAGCAAGCTTTATTTCTAAATCTAGAAAGAAGATAACATCTAACACCTAAGAAAACAAAAAAAGCAGGAAAGCGTAACTGTTCCATTATCCTTTTCTCTTTCTTTCAAAGAATGGTCAGAATTATTCCAAGAATAGAAAAAGCGAGAAAAGCTGCTAAAGCTCGATCCACATCCTCTGGAAGTTGATGTGTCGATTCGGTGCATCTACTTCTCCAATACGCCGAAAACTTGCAGCACTAGAAACCACGTCTGCATTCTTCTGAAAGTCTTGACCTCATTGGCCTTTCTCAAACTTCTTTGACATCATGAGATATGGCCTCAACCTGGTGGTGCAACTACGGGCAACATGAAATTGATCTTTCTCAAGCTGAACATAAGGCATCTTCAGATTGTCTTGAGAAGGAATCTCTGATAAACTCAACATTGAAAAGAACAATCACCTTTATGCATCTGATGAATTCTTCAGATATCCTTTCATAGGTTTTAACTTTGAAGACATGACTCTCTCTCCAGGCAAGGATTTGTCTTTTGTGTTCTCTTGAAACTGCTGAACCATAAGCCATGTCTAAATCAGCAATGATTATTTCATGCCTTGGTCTTACTTCAGCCAGTGTTTGTTCAAACCCTTGGATACCTTGACGTAACTCATGAGTGTTTTCTCTCAACTGGAACATCCGTGCCAAGATCTCCCTTCCTCTGACAATGAAACTCTCGATCCATTCCTGAGCTTCTTTCCCACAAATGACCAGCTGTCTTAACTGCTGATGATCAGCTGGTGTCTCTAAAATCTAGGGCAACAACTGGGTTGCCTGAGAAGAACTATAGACAAGGTTGGAAATATAAAACCTAAGCTGCTGATTTTCAGCAATGAGGGCTGCCTTGTCTTCTCCATCTTTAAGCACTCTTTCCTGAAGGTTTTCAGACACAACTCTGAAAAGACTCACATCCGTATGCCCGGTATTTCTACCAAGATTAGCCTTGACCATGACGAAATCATCCATATTCACCTCATCCCTGTTCTTGTCTTCTGGGGGCAATGCAGTCTCCATGATTATCTCGTTATCAGGATTCCTATCAAAGTGAACTTGCTTCTTTGCTTTCTTCTTAGGAGGTTCCTGATAGATGTTATCGAGATCATCAACACTTACTTGATATGAAGGCCTTCTTCTTATCCTTCCCAAGGAGTTCTCAAGCCAAGACACAATAGTATCTTTACTAACTTCCCTAGGAGGTGCAACTGCAACTTCCTCGTCATCTTCAATATCAAGGTCGATGTGGATCAGTGAAGAACCTGTCAAAGGTACGAAACATATGTTGAAAGCGGCTCCTACCTTCTTTAAGGTATGAGCTTAAATGGGAGGCTTAAACTCTCGCCAGTATTCTTTGGCAAAGTCTTATGTTTTCTTTCATCACCTCATTTAATCTTCTTGCTATATTTATCTTTGTGCATTCCCCATATCTTTTCACATTCACCCTTTGAGAGAGTTATGCTTTCAGGCCATGGGGGAATGGAAAAACACTTCTCGATCATATCAGGGTTCAGACTGCAAATCAATCTGCCATCTACTGACTGGATCTCCCTTGTAGCCGGGTTGTAATGCTTGATGCAAGCGATTACGAACTCAAGACTCTGAACTGATATAGGAATAGACACTACTACGAGGAGTCCAGAATGTGCTAGGTTCTTGATTGAGGTGTTGCCTACGCTCTCCAAAACATGTAAATCAAACACCGGCTTGATGTGATGCAAATCTGTCTCAGCTGTTTTGATGTAATCATGATAAAGAGTTGATCCAGTCTTGAAAACATTGGGAGTGTACTCCATTTCGGAAAACTTGAAGAATGAATGTAAACTCGCCTAGGTTCAGACAAGTTTTGAGCAACTTCTATTTTTTGAATGCCGATTTTCCTGCTCCAATGGACAAATTTTTTGAAATTTTTTCTGAGATATGGGTTTTGCTCAGAATTTGTTCTGAGACAACTTCCTAGATGGTCAGTTTTGGCTTTTAATTTTGCCTAAAAAGCGACAGAGCCTAATTTCTTTGAACTTTCTGAAAAAAAGGCCTTTGGGTTTTGTTCAAAATATGATTAGAAATGAACCCAGTTGATTAGAGTTGCAAAATACTGATGGCTGATCGAAAAAGCAGCCAACCCTAGGATTTGGAACTTTCTTGAAAAAAAGCTGTGATATGGGTTTTCTTCAGAAGACTGATTTGAGAGGACCCAGATGGTTGAAACCTGAATGCACTGAGGATTTCATCAACATGCAAGACAAAAACAGCTGCTGCAACTTGATGAAGTTCTTGAAAATTTATTCAGAAGAATGAAGTGAAGAGATCCATATGACTGAAAATTTGAAAACCTTGGCCTTCTCCTTGAAAAGCTTGACCTTCTAGATGAAAAAGCTCGAAAAAGCAAGGGTTTATGTTGTTGGTTTGAAAAATATGATGAATAACCAGCAAATATGAATTCTTGAATCATAAAAATTCTTCAAACTTGCTGCTCCAACTTTCTCCTATGAATGCTACTTGCAAAAATAATAAAAATTACATGAAAGAGAGGTGTTAAATAGACTTAGGGTTTTGTTTTTGCTTTGCTTTCTTTTGCTTCTTTCAAAACTTCAATGGGTTCTCATTGAACTTGGGCGCTTCATCTTCCTTCTCTTAATTTGGAACTTCTTGAAAACTTTGGAAATTTTTCTAAAGCATGAAGTTAGGCGCCCTTCTTCACAAAACCCCTTCAGGCGATCAGTCAAATTTTTGGTATTTTCAACTTTTCATAACTTTGACCCCCTACTTCGCCTTCAATTTCTGGTTTGCAGATTGATCTGACAAGCGAGCTGAAGGATTCATCGTGGAGCCTAACTAATTCTGAGAAGATTGTTCTGGAGGCGTTTCTGGCTAAAATCTTCATCTCGACCTTCGAATTCATGGGAGCCTTTTCCTCCCAGGGGTGCCCATTTTGTCCAGAGTTAGCCATTTTCATGATCTTCAATTTCTTCATTGACTCCTCTTCAACAGATGATCTCGTCGAATCTGGTGCTTCGGGCATCGGATTGACTACTGGTTATGCTCGTTACGTAGCTGACGAGATATTAGGAGGGGTCTTCTGAGATGAACTTCGCCAAACAGTGAATTTTAGGCCCTCATAAGCTTGGGCGCCCTTGGCAAGCTGGGGCGCCCAAACTCACCAGAGTTAGTTTATTTTCCAATTTTCCTTGTTTGCTTCTGAATCTCAGTTTTTAGCCCTCGTCAGACCCTCCTTTTAGCTTCTCGTATCTAGCGACTGCGAACTCTGATTGACACACTAGATATCTCATTGGAAAGCTGGATCAACTATGAAGAAATTACGTTAGAGACACTTTTGTGAATTCATCTGTTTAACCCCTTGAAATCTTGGGCGCCTCTTCTCTCCTGGGGCGCCCAAACCTTCCAGACTTAGTCAATTTTATTTGATTTTCATCTTCAAGTTTGAAACTTTCATTCTGTATGTTCCTCTTTGATCTGAATTTGCTGAAGGATGACTAGTCGGATGATCTGTTAGAGACAAGCGTGACGAAGCTGACTGAATACTAAAGAGATCAAGCACATTTTCAAACCCTAAAAGCTGAGTTAGGTGCTCCAAAAAGCTGGGCGCCCTCCTTCACCAGGGGCGCCCAAAGTCTCCACACTTAGTCAATTTGTGATATTTCTCATTTTCTCCACTGACTTCAGTTTGGAACCTCTCTGTTCGGCCTCGAATCTTGGATAACTGGATAATCTGACGATTACACCGTTGGATTTGTCGCAGAGCTAACAAAGAACTGAGCAACTTTGGTTGGAGGCATAAACCCTAATTCCATCATTTGGTGCCCTAAAAAGATGGGCGCCCTTCTTCACCTGGGGCGCCCAAGGCTGGCAGTGTTAGAAAATTTTCACATTTTTCACATTTCTTCTCCGTTCTTCGTGCTTGTTCACCAACTCGCCTTCGTGTTGAATGCTTTGAATGTTGAATCTGACGCCCGACAGCCGACTGACCTTCATTAATGACCTCGGAGCTCCTGTTATGCTTCTGAAAAAGAAGAATAGACGTAGTAGGGAAAAACTGATTATTTTGAGATTCCAACTGCATCAACCTAATATGGACGTATTTTGAGCCAATCAAAATCAGTTTGGACCCTATCGGACTAACTTTCTATTTTTAGAAAGTTTTCTAGTATCCATTCAAAGAAACCCTGAAACCCAAAAGTTATAAATTTAGAAAATTTCTAAAAATAGCGAGTTTTCCTAAAATTTAGGGATGACAGGATCTAGGTTTTGTAGGTTAAGCTGCTATGCGCAGACCCAGATCGTCAAATTTTGAAAATTTTGCATTTTAACCCCTCATGCAAAACATGCACACCCAAATTTTGAACTTTTTGACTGATTTAACAAGACATTTACTCATTTCTTCAAAATGTCTAAGTGTAACAAAAATTTTAATTTTGGGGTACAACAGGCAGTTCAGTGGAAATGCTGATTTTTGGCTTCATGATGCAATTTTTGGGTGTGAAGAGTTATTTTAAATTAATAATGTTATATTTTCACTTTATCCCCTTAGCCTAGCATCACAACTTCAGGTTATTTTTAAAAAAGGGGGAACTTGAGTGTTGGACGCCTCATGAGGAGTTATTTTTGATATTTCTAAAGTGAAAATGTCACCTTGGGAAATGGACGCCAATTTGGAGAGGAGCATTATTTTATTAAAAGAATTACTTCATTCTTGGAAAAGGGCGACTTGGAGAAGTAATGAAATTGCATTTGAATTTGGATTCCATTTGAAGGGGGAAATTGAAGTTAACTTGGAATTTGAATATGGGCACACTTTCTAGAGGCTTCTAGAAGATCATCAGAAATCTATAAAAGGGAGTCACTTGTTCTTCATTTCTCATCCATGAACAAATTATATCGATATGTTGCAGAAATGGTGAGTGAATGCTTCGAGGGATGCATACCTCCTAGCTTGGGCTTGACTTCTTGCTTGAAAGATAGCAACTAGTTGATATATTGCTGTTCTAACTCTCTGAGAGTAGATTGGAGCACATTGTAGTTGAGTTTCTTGCATTTCAGTCAATTTTGGAGTTGCTGGTCCATTGTAGCTGATTGAGGTTTTTATTCATAAGTCATTGAGTAAATTTTATATGGTTCTGGGTAGTTTACTAATCCATTTCTCAGCTAGGGGCGACCCTTCTTGCAGGTTTGCAGATTTTATTTTGGATTCCTTGATTTTATCTAGTAAAAATCGCCCCTCTTGAGGCCGTACCATTATGTTTTTCCTAGCAAATGTTTAGAAAATAAAATTACAAGTTTTTAGAGTAATTTCTTGATTAGAATCTGGTCACCATATTCATAGTGTTCATTTGCATCAGATTTCATGTCATTTGGACAAGTCTAGAGAGAGTTATGAGCATTTTAGTGAGTTACAGTGCTGCTGGTTATGCATTTTCAGTCATTGTTCAGTCATATCAGATTGTAAGATTTTTTCTTTGGGGTTGAGTTTGAGTATTGGAGTCATGTTGTGCATTGGGGAGACATATAATATTGCAGCATTGATAGACTTCTAATTTAGTGTTCTTGGCAGGCAACTCTTCTCATTGTAAGGCTGTTATAGTAGTACTGTTCAGCCATTTCTATTTCTTGCTAAGTTACATTGTATTCCCACGATTGTGGAAGAGACTGGCCCTCACTTAGTCTTCTTCGTAATGCATTAGATCCTCATCATCATATGATAGCGCCTAGCTCACCTCGAGCTTGGAGTGCACATGCTTGATGAATGAGTTACTTTCAGCACTGCATTGTCATCAATAGAATCTCCACCATATGATAGCGCCATCCCCATCTTGGGTTTGGAGTGCACATGCTTGGTGTCGAGTTTACTTTTCAGCATTAAATTTCTTTTCATAGTACCTCCACCATATGGTAGCACCATTCCCACTTTGGGTTGGAGAGCACATTCTTGGCGTTGAGCTTCTTTCAGCATTGTAATACTTTCAAGTTGCTATTGACGACCCTCTTGCCATATGACAACATCATTCTCATCTTGAGATTGAGTGCACATTCTTGGCAAAGAGTTACTTTCCGATTGTTGGTTTTGGTCTAAGCTAACCTTAACGGGTGCTTATTGTGCTGGTGTGTTCATTCAAAACTTGAAAAAAATTGGCCGGCACCTTACACCTTTTCTTCCTCCATAGGTTTCAAAGACAGGAATGTGTCAAGTTTATGCACCCATGACCTGGCAACAATTTTTCTGCTCCCATCAAAGGTTGGTAAAGGAACCTTATTCAATGCTTCCTTGTATTCCTTGGGTTGAGTTCCTTGACCGGTTTGCCTTTAGAGACTCCTTTCTTGCCTGTCTAACCTAGCTTTGGCTTTATCCTTCCATTGGTTCATAAACTAATTTAGATTAATTGATTTCCTCACATTAGGTAGAAGCATTATGTATTCATCGTGGGCCACCAAGATATCAATAGTGATGTTTGTTTCTTCCTCCAATCTGGTATGGCCTCCACTTCAGGTTGTCTTGTCACAAATGTAGGACATAAATGCCGATCAAACCTTGTGTTCACTGTCCTAACATCATTAGAGGCTGCTCTGTCATGATTTTTGTGACCAACTTCACTTCTGCTATGGCCACTGCTTGATTTTCTCGATCTAGCACGGTCCACTCTCAGTTGGCCCATGGCTGTGATCATACGATCCTGGAATTATTGTAGCACTTGCTGCTGCTGGGCAAATGTGGTCAAGAAATTTTCCAACTGCGCATTCAAGTTTCTCGGTAGGATTTCACCTCTTCTCTCACCCATCTCAATTTCAGCTATGTTATTATCAACTCCTTCACCCTACTGTACTAACCTGCTTTTGGTGAAATACCTAAGTGACATGCAATAGCCCAATTTCATAGCTGATAAAAAAAAACAACCTCCAAACTGGCATGCAATAATGAATCCCCAACAAGTTGGCATGATTCTTGCTTTGATACTACTGTAATGTCCCATCCTAGGTAGACACTTGCAAAATTAAATTTTCTACCCGTGGGTTATTTGTGGTTTACAAAGTTTTGATTTTGTTCTGAGTTTCTCAAGAACTTGCTAGGAAATATGAATAAATGCAAATAAACATTTAATTGCAAGATAGTGAATTTCTTGAATGTTGGCAACAAGCCTTAAATTTGATTTAACATATCTTGCAAATACAAAGTATTTATATTCAAATCAGACTTTAATTTCCTTGCTAAGATAATACAATCATACCCTGTAATGTCCCCAAAAATTGGACAGAGTGGCTTAATTATTTAATATTCCCTAGGTCTTAAATTATTCTCAAGAGGGGGATATTAAATAATTAATAAATCATATTATAAGTGACCCATTGAAATATTTATAAAAAGGGAACATTAGAAAGTCACTTATTTGTTGTTTAAAAAAAGTGACTTGAGGAAATATTTAAAATATGCATTAAAAAGTCACTTTTGGATTTTGAATGGAAAAAATATAATGAGAAAGGAGCTCATTTGGTCGACCAACTTTGAAGACATATTTTTCTCACGGCAGAATGAACCAGTTCTTCTGGCTTTTGAAAAACCCTACATCTCCCATTTCGGCTGTGGAATACCAGCTCTAGTTGGGACGGAAAGTGAAGGATCATTTGAGCAATTGCTAAGCAATATCCTTGGAGGCGTGAATATTTGGAGCTCTTTTACCAGTCGACTCCTGTACACATTCGAGTCATCTAATCTGGAACAGCGTATCAGTTGCTTCAGCGTGCATTCCCATTGGGTAAATATGTGAAAGTCTCCTTCCAGGTCGTGGGAGTCTGAGCAGCTGAAACGATTCAGCCTGGGTTGTTTTCGGGTCTTCACCAAGGCATCTAGGAGGAGACGTGACTCTTTTTTTTTGACACAGGCATTCTCTATGAGACAAAACGTGGGGCATATGAGGGTCGTTTGGGCTCTTTAAGATAAGTTATGACAGAAAAATGGAATGACGTGTCTAGCTGGAACAATTGGTAACTTATCTAGCCATGGCGTGATTGCTTCAGTCAAGCCGTCTCATTCTTCTTCCATTTTGGTTCTTTCCCAGGCGCTGGAGTCATTTGTAAGTGATTACTATATTCTGAGACTCATATTAGCATTGTATTAAGTCAGTATAGTCCAGAAATCTCACTGTAAACAGTCATAGGTCATGTATGGTTGAAAATAGGAGTTGCTGTTAATTTATGACAGTCACTGGGTACTCTGAAAATGACATAATAGATTGTTGTTAGCAACTCTATCATTGCTCCTTAAGGTTGTTACATCCAAGGAAGTTTATAGTGAAATGTTGAGTCCTGTACTGTGCAGACCTGGTTGTTAAGAAAGAGGTTCTTATGTTTTATTGTTAATGAAATGCAAAGTATTCCATCAAGTAACTAGCACGTTTCATGATCATATGCTTGAACCCTTGAATGCAAGTATCTTGGTGATACCACTTCTTGTCTGATGAAACAAAGTCTTCAAATCTGCATTGAGAGCCCAGGAAATACCTTGAACTAAAAAGAGTAAATCTGTCTTGCAAACTACTGTAACTCAAGCTGAGGATATTAACTCTTGCTACCTATTATTAACTTGTTCAGTGATGTGGTAAGGGGTTTGAGAGTTAGTAAATGTCCTGCTGTATTTACCTGTAGCTGTTGTTCATGAATTTCAGTCTGCACCTTGCTCAGAAAGGTGTCTTATAACGTTGTCATAGGGTTCACCACTTTAAACATGTCAATGTAATGCATTGTCAATATTACCCAGAGGTCTGATATGGTCTTTAGCTGTGTGTAATATCTTCTTCAAATGGCTTTATGAGTTTGTTAAGGTCTGATTGGAATTTCTGGGTCAAACTTGTCACTTATCAACTCTTCAAACTACTCCCAAGAGTCTTTATTTAAATTTGATATGATAGTTCTGAGGGTGCCATGCTATTTCAGTTAATGAATTCACATTATGCCACAGTCTGAGTTCACAAGGGTATGTTGCTAGTCTTCTGTTTTCATGATGCAAGTATTGTTGTGCTGAGTTGACCAAATTGAGAATCTATCAAACGGAGAAACAAACGAAAAATGTTACACCTTCCGTAACGGGAGTTTACATACCCGATTACCTAGCAACAAATAGTAGCAAATTCTGGAAATGATAACAGCTTCCTAGCAAACTTCACACAATGGACGTCTGGCTGCAAATACAAGTTTCTCCTCCTAGAAAATGCTGCCCAGCTGATGCCAGGAGTTGGATGCCAAAGAAGGTGAAGGATAGAGACCCAAAACTCAAGATGCACATGCCCAACCCTAGGAAGTGTATGGATGGAAGCAAATGAACTATACAACCTAGAATGGTGTGCATAGCAGTAGATTTTGACAGCCACAAATGATATTTGATTTTCCTCAATGAATTTGCTCAAACCCTTGTCAAAAACTTGTACGAACTTGTCAACTATGTTCAATGTTGACTCCTGGATGAAGCCAATCCACACAACAACCTTCAGCTAGTATTTCACAACCTCAAGAAGCATGAACTTTGAAGCAGCTACGCTCTCCAAAGCTAATAATGGCAGAAATTGCAAAAACCCTTGGTTTCTTCTTCTCCACGGAAAAAGTCTTCAAAACATTAAAATGTCCATAACAATGAATGAATTATTTTCTTTGTTGAAGCTTTATATATTTCTCCCAAATCAAGTCGAACCCCTAGAAGCTTCTTTATCATTTAAATATATTTTAATATTTGCACTTTATAATGTCTCATGAGATGGACGCCCTTTTCAATGCACTTAATTAATGTCTTTTAAGTCATTTAATGGCCCCATTGACATAAAGTTATAATATAATATTATAGTGCACTTTTCGAATAAATAATTAATTATTATTAAAGATTAACTTTAATAATAATTAAAATAACATAATTTGCTCATTAAACATTATTTTTCCATTCGGTCTGAACCAGGAGGTCAACCACTACGTCAATTGCACATCTAGGTGCCCTGCTAAAAATAGTTACACTGGACTCCATTAACCAGGCGACTTACTATAAATAGTAAGTGTGCACAACTAAGTCCCAACTCACTCTCAAAGGAGAATATTGAATGATATTGAACTCCTAAGAAGGAAACAACCTGATAACTACTAAACAAGACCCTTGAAATAACCCCTTTTACATTGGACATGCCATGCTCTTTTCTAACAATGCATACAAGACACAAAAATCAATGAAGTATTGTAACAACACATTAAATACAAATTCCTAAGTTTGAATAGAATTGAAATAGGAGAACAGTCTCGAATTTTTTACAGCTTGTCATAGGTTTACTTCCCAAGAAAAATAATAAGACCATATATTAACAACTATGAGAATGTAATGCACTTAGACCTGGTTAATATGCTGCTCTCAGTCTAGAATGGGTATCAAATTGCTCCAGATGTGACTTCATTATAACCACAAAATTCATCAAACACCATCAAATCTTCTGAGCACACTAGTTCTAGGCTAAACGACTCCCAAGTGGTGTACACAAGTGCAAGGAATAAGCGAATAACTCCAAGAGATGCAATGGTTCACACTCAGAAACTCACGTCCAACTTCAACCCTTTCAATCCCACGTACTCCTCAGGAATGCATCGAAATAGTTCACAGGACAAGTGCGACCTCCTAGAACTAGCACAGGATGCTTGAATCTGCTGCAAACGCCTTCATAAAGACCCACACATTGATCTAGAGTTAACAAACTTTGCTGTCCCAATGTATTTCAGACAATAGAACCCACGGCTGGAAAAAGAATGTGTGTCCAGGCTCTATAGACAACAACTCGACTTCAAAAAAATTGTGCCATCCTTGTACATCCTGTTCATCACATAATCCAGTCTAAACCTAGTCAATTTTCTTTTGCTCTTCAATCTGAATGCTTATCATTGCATTAGCACTTCAATAAAATCAACTCTTTCACAAACCCTTGCTCATTTCAACACAAAGTCATTATGCACCAATCATAGCTCTGAAAATAATCCACATTGTTGTATTAAAGCTGCAAGAGAAAGCTTGAGTGACTTCCTCGATGATCTCCAGCTAGGGTAGATAGTTTCACTACCGAAACTGGTGGCCTAGGGTTTCAAACCCATAGACCTGAAAATCCTTCAAAATGCTCTCCAAAATGAAGTGAGAAAAATAATATCCAACATGAGAGAAATGAGCTCCTTTTTGCCTTTAATATTTCCCCACTCAATTTCCTGCTCAAATAATATAAAGTGACTTAATAAAGTACCTTTTTAAATATTTCACTTAAAGTCACTTTATAACCTTACTTTATTAATTACTTAATATTACCTTTTTGAATTGAACTTGACACTTTAGGCAATATTAAATAATTAAGTAAAGGATTCCCTAAATTCACCTCTAGCCTTCGAGAATTCAAAAGGTTAAGTGATCATCCTGAGTGGCTGTAATGTCCCCTTCTCGAGCCTGATCGTTCCAGTGACCGTTGGCCTATTCCGGAGACCTGTAGGCTAGTCAGAAGATAAAATTAGGGTTTCCTATTTTGAAGGATGCTCTTACTCGAGGTTGGTTGTTTCAATGGCGGATTCTTTCTGGGTTTTTAGAGAGCTTTGCAGTGGTATGTTCTTGGCATTCTGAGCACCTTCAGGAATTTACTATTTTTAGTAAATTCTATTTCTGGTAGTAAACCGGTTGGTTTCAGGCACAGTTGACTTTCCTCTTCAGCTGACTCAATTGGCGTATTCAGACTCTGGCCTCGGGATGCAGTTTGAGGTGATAAGTTGAATTATTTTAAAGAAGCCATGTTTTAATGTTATAATTTAACATTGACCCCCTTGGCCTAGCAACTTCACTTTAAGTTGTTTTAAAAAGGTGTTCTTTATGGTGGGCGCCTCATTTAAAGAATTAATTAAAGATTTATTCCAAGCATAAGTTGGACGCCAACTTCAAGGAAGGAATAAATTAATAATTAAAATGTCAAAATTGCAGCTTGAAGAAAAGGACGCCATTTGCTGAAGGATTAGGGTTTGACTCTTAAAAGAAGGTTAGGGTTTCGAGAAGGTCAACGGAAAGTTATAAAAGGAAGCCTTGGGTTCTCATTTGATCATTTTTGGTCTACAGTATTGTTACTCTGCCAGAATGGTATTGGATTGCTTCGAGGAATGAAGGCCTCCTAGCTCGGGCATTGCTTCTTGCTTGCAACACAGCAACTAGTGATGAGATAGCATAATTTGTGAGTTTGCATTGGGTTTTGAGCATTGTATTCAGCTTGTGCCTTGTTAGTTCAGTTTTGCATATTAGAGAGTTTCCAGTTATTGCATTTTTAGCTACAGCAGATTATTGTTTTTATTCGTAAATCAAAAAAATACAAAAATATTGCTTCTGGGTATTGTCTTATTCTCTTTGTTTGTAGTGGGCGACCCTATTCCCAAAGTTATAGAATTTAATGTGAAGGCTGTGATTTTTAAAAGAAAATCGCCCCTTTCTGCTGGGCCGTACCTTTCAGCTTGTCTTGGGAATCGTGCATTAAGTGATAGTTGCATTTTAAGTCTGTTTTTGGTTACTAGCTTGAACGCCCTCATACTAGGAGTATTGTGCATCAGAGTTCATGCCATTTGAGTGAGTTATAAGAGAGATATGAGCATATGGGTAAATTCATAGGTTGCTGGTTTTAAATTTAAAAGTGCAGATTTGTGAAAATCAGAATTATTATTTCGGTCCTTGTGAGAGTTATTGATTTGGCATCTTAATCAAGCCAAGGAGAGATCTTTATATGATGTAATGCTAATCTTTCATATTCCTATGCTCTTGGTAGGCAGATGAGCTTCATTTTGTAAACTGACAGTAGTACCTTTCAGCTTGTCTTGGGAATCGTGCATTAAGTGATAGTTGCATTTTAAGTCTGTTTTTGGTTACTAGCTTGAACGCCCTCATACTAGGAGTATTGTGCATCAGAGTTCATGCCATTTGAGTGAGTTATAAGAGAGATATGAGCATATGGGTAAATTCATAGGTTGCTGGTTTTAAATTTAAAAGTGCAGATTTGTGAAAATCAGAATTATTATTTCGGTCCTTGTGAGAGTTATTGATTTGGCATCTTAATCAAGCCAAGGAGAGATCTTTATATGATGTAATGCTAATCTTTCATATTCCTATGCTCTTGGCATGCAGATGAGCTTCATTTTGTAAACTGACAGTAGTACTGGCAGTAATTCTCAATCTTGTTCCATTCTGATTTGTAATGCTCACTTTACATTCTGAAGTTGTTTAGTAATATCTTGCATCTCCGCCCTATGGTAGCTCCTTTCCCACTCCGGGTTAGAAAGCACATTCTGGGTGTCGAGAACTTTTAGCATTATAGTTATTTCTTTCAAGCATTGTAATTTATGTTATCTCCGCCATATGGTCGCCTCATTTCCGTATTGGATTGAGTAGCACATACTTGGTGTCGAGTGTGCTTTCAGTACATTAGATTTCAGGGATCCTCTAACCACATGCTCGTCGCTCGCCTGCGCATCTTGGTTAGAGTTCTTGCATAAGCATTTTGATTAAGATCCTCTTACCAATGCTCACACCTTTCCCACATCGGGATCCTGGTGTACATTCTGGTTAGAGTTGCTTCAGCATCGTTTTGGTTTAGCTGCTAACCTTAACGGGTGCATTGGTTTGTAAACTGTTATTGAAAATTCAAAAAAAAATTGGCTCGGAATATTTCAGTGGCTATTGAGAAGGGGACATTACACCTTGTGCCAAAAGTAGCATACTATAAGTATAAATAGCTCTAGCTAAAAATAATAAATCTCTACATATGCTTTCCTCTTTGAAAATGGTGACGACTAAAAATAGCATAATTTACTTATAGCACAAGCTAAAAATAGACTCTTGGTTAGGCAGCTCTACATGACTCATGATTTTGCAACTTCTTCTTTTATCATGGATAGCCTTTCACAACATGTAATCACTGCCTCTTCTACTCTCAATCGATGTCCTTCATTAATGACTGCATTATACTCACTAATCACTGCCTTTGTTCTTTTATTAATTGATCCTTTTTGTAACATAAAATCGCTGTTTCATAAATGTTAATCACTCCACCTTCATTATAGTATTGGATGATAATAATTTAATTTGTAATTTTCATATCATCAAGGGAGTCACTAATAAAGGGTTGGCCATATTTCAAATTAACATATAATAAATACTTCTCACATCATCTCAAGGGTCAGCCAATTAATGAATTAAATCTGATGCTGCCATATACATTAGAATGGTATGATCTGCTCTTTGCCAATAGAGATTTAAACCTGATTTTGTTTGGTCTTTGAACATTGATTAGTGGCTTTTGGCCTTTGTCCTTCATTGGAAATAAGCTCTTCATCAATTACGATATTTCTAAGAATCTTGGACAACAGATTCCTTCAACTTTAATCAAATTATCGTGACATCAATGATAACAATACTTTGACATCAATGACAATTTGCTTTGACATCAATGACAATATTCTAACATATCCTCTGATTGTACTCTGAAAACAACCTTTTGACACTTCTGAAGATATAGTAGAGGACTTCATTGTTAATATGGGCCTGTCTCAGCCCATGCAAAGCCAAAAATGCGAAAGAAAAATTTAAGAACAAACGGTAGAAGAAAACTATTCTAAAAATATCATTTTCATCCAAGCGCTTACAATTGACTATTTAATGGAAACTGACATCTATGACTTGAAATTAACAAGAAATAAAAACCTAGTCAATTCTGGATATAATAAACCAGCATGTAAAATGTAAAAACAAAGCATTTCTAAATAACATGTAAACTCATGAAAAAAGATGTCAAACATATTGCTGTGTAAAATGAAGATATACTTGAATGTAATGATGCAATGCAGAATTCTCATCCTGTTCATTTAGTCCCTCAACAGGATAGTAGAAATTTGTGCCTGAATCAAGTTTGACGATTCTCCTTTCCAAATGCTGTGACGGAAAAAGTGGCTTGCACAGAGACACATGACCATTAAACAAAGAGTCTTCAAAATGCTCAACCAGAGACTCTGATTCCTTTGATGTCATATTACCTGAAATTGGATCAAGTATAACCATGCATTGCACTAAGTTCATGTTTCTTGTTTCAGGTTTCAACACAAACAGACCTACATAGCAAGGATAAGAAAACAAACCTGCAACATAACATTCCATAAATGTTCGCGAGATTATGCGGGAAGAAAATTTCACTAGGTCATCTGCTTCAATTTGAGGAATAATCTCAAGAAATTCAGTCCTTTGCCACATGCAATGCTCTAATAGTAACGACCAATAATAGAAACCCTGTTCATATGGTTGATCAAACTTGAAATTCAAATAATCCTTGAAGACCTTTTCCTGTTATCAAAAATTAATAAAATCACAATAAGTAGCATGCACATGCATGAATAAAAGCTCAGATGAAAAACCAGGAATTTACTGCCTATCAGTGGAATTAAGGTGTTTGATGGTCACAAACAGAAAAGGAAATGATCAGAATATGGGGCTGAATGGCTACATTAAGTGATTAACTACAGAAACACATTTGTCATGATATGGTAATATATGGGGGATTTTCCACTATCCCATGTCAAACACAATACACGCTCGTAATAAGCAGATTATCCTTCTTTACTAGTTAAGAATATAATAAATGTTGTTCTCCATAATCTCTCTCCATGTCAATATAAGAAACAATTTGGAAATCATGATAGATGGTTAAGTTCTCAAGTTCGTTTCATTTTCACATCATTGTAAGAGGTTAAACACAATATGTAGCAAAACAGGTACAGAAGGAAGCCCTACGAATACCACATGCATGCCAAAACTGAACCTACTTGCATAACAGTATACATCAACTCCAGGAATTCAAACTCAGTTTCTTGAAAGCTTCACTACAGAGCAGAAGTAGTAATGTGCAAATACATGAAGTTCCTCAAAAACAAAGAGAAATCATCTAGTAGTGTGAGCATTGTCTGTATGGTAACATGAGAGAAAGGGAGCTAGTCCTCTTGAGTTGGGGCAGACAGAAGGGTTAGCCCCAAAACCAGTCCCTATATTGGATGGCCAAGCTATCTCACCAATGGTTCAAGCCAGCTGTTAGTGCAAGCATTTGCTCACCCCCTTTCAAACAATTCTATAAGTTCCTTTTTGTGTGCCATCATCACCTAGTCCATGTTTAAACTTTTGGATAGGAGTCCCTTTCATTGTTTCTTATATCTACCTTTTGTTGCTTCTTATATCTACCTTTTGTTTGAGTTAGATAATTTTATGCAATCTGAGTTTGCAATTCCAGGAATGGTTTGCCATTCACATTAATGCTTTTCATATTTTGTATGAGTTGTTTCACTTTACAAGAGACATTCAATTTATAAACAATGATTTCACAAGATGTTATTAATGCAGCACTCACTGTTTTCATGTTGAATATTGATTAGTTTTGATAGTTAAGATATGGGCAATTAGTGCTCATATTGATGCAATTTGCAACAATAAGTTACTTTGGTAGCATGGTTGTGATCAGTTTAAATGGTGGAACCATTTAGATGTTCTATAATATTTAAACAAATTAATTCTATTCTAACTTGTATTGAATTCATTTCATTGTTTTCAAATATGCACATGAACCTTTTGGTTATTATGGTAGAAGCTTTTGCTTGTGACTATGATGAGAATTTGGTTTGTCAATTATGGTTCTGTTGTGACGTTTTTCACACATCGCCCCATTGCAAATGGGGACCCCCTAATTTTGGCTTTGTTTTTCGTTTGTTTTGTCGTTGTCTCTCTTTTCTACTGTCTGCCTTTCGAGGATTGCGCCCATCAGTGAATTTAAGCGTGAAATTGACCAAGTCTGAAAATTAGGGTTTCATTTTCCTGGTCAATCCAATGTCGAATAAAGTGAATAAATTGAAAATTGAGACTAACAGTGTTGTCAGTATGCTTCCAGCAGGCTCTCAGCAAGTTTTCATCAAATTAGAGGTACTTACTATTTTTAGTAAGTGTGAAATTGAGGGCAATTTATCACTATTTTGAGGTTCGATAGTCACATGGCATTCAGAGCATATCAGGCTACTTGCATGCAAAATTTGAGCGAAAACCCGACGA
Source organism: Sequoia sempervirens (assembly GCA_007258455.2). NCBI lineage: Eukaryota > Viridiplantae > Streptophyta > Pinopsida > Cupressales > Cupressaceae > Sequoia > Sequoia sempervirens. The sequence goes on from VDFB02039274.1 coordinate 30,150, forward strand.
CTTACTATTTTTAGCAGTCCAGGCTGTGCACGAATTCAGTCCGGATCAGAGTTTTCTTTGCATGTCTGGATATTCCTTCTGGGTTTTTCAAGATCTTCGCGATGATGTAACATGCAAGTCGAGATGACCACTTTCAGGATTCAGCCTTCCGAGGTTATTTTTAGGGTTTGCATGTCAAGGTTTCTTTTGCATGTCAGGTGATTTATGATGGGTTTTTCGAGAGCTTCGCGATGGTATGACATGCAAACGAAGATAATCACTCAGTAAAGAACTTGCTATTTTTAGCAGGTGTGTCCCGGCAGCCGCTTCCCAGCAGTTCAGATTCACAAGCTGATCGCAGTGACGCAGAAACGAAGGCAAACAGAGATCTTTTGATACGCATGCAATGCAAATGAGGGTTTCGGCTTGGACCTAAAATAGGCGTAAAAGTCAAAATTTTCAAAAGCGGTGTAAACCACGCGTCCGGTCCTTGAACTATCTGCTGGTGAAATTTCAAGATGAGCGAACACTTACTATTTATAGTAAGTCAATTTGGAAACTGGCTAAAAATAGTAAATTGAGTGCATGCGCCGGTGTCTGCCAGCAGGTCACGTGGTGAGGAGCGCCTCATTAAAATTTCAGAACAATCGGAGCAGTGGAGCTATCAGAAACATGAGGTTACTATTTATAGTAAACCACCACCAAAAATGGGCTAAAAATAGCAGGCTTGCTAAAAGTGGCAGTGTCGACAGAACAACAAGGTTATAAGGATGCAGTGCGCAAAATTTCAAGTCGTTCCGAGCTTCAGAGATGCAAAATTCAGAGGGCTTACTATAAATAGCAGGGCACGTAAGCTGGCGAAAAATGATGGAAAAAGTTCTAAGTCTGAAGCTCGTCCAGTACACAGGCCAAAATGCGCCCAAAGCACAACTGGTCAAAGAAAAGTCAAAGTGTTTTATCCTGCAGCAGGGGTAAAATGCGCCCAAAGGTGATAAAAGTCAAAGAAGTCAACACATATCATCCTGCTCCCATAGCAAAATGCGCCCAGCTCAAGGTTGATAGCAAAAAAAATTTCTAAGGCAAAGTTTCATCCACCTCCAGGGGTAAAATGCGCCCTCAAGGGATGAAGAAGTTTAAAAAAAAATTTCTAAGTATGATGCTTCATCCTCCACCCCCTGTGAAATGCGCCCACATGCAAGCTGGAGGCATTCAAAAAAATTTCTAAGTCTGAAATGTTTCATCCACCTCCCTATGCTAAATGCGCCCAAGTTGCAAATAGGTCAAAGGAGTCAAGGCAGCTTCATCCTCCTCAAGGGCTAAAATGCGCCCAAATGCATCCATGTGAAGACGAAAACGGAGAAGATGAAAGGTCACAAGGGACGTGGTAACATGCTTTATCCTCCTCCACATCAAAAATGCGCCCAAGGATGAATGAAAGTCAACAAGTCAACAAATTTCGTCCTTCTCCTACATAAAAATGCGCCCAAGAGGAAAGTGGGTCAACAAGTCAGCAATTTTTATCCCTCACCTAGGTGGAAATGCGCCCAAATGAGTCAAGTGAAGACAAAACAATGGAAGTTGGATAGTCATCCTTCTTATATGTCAAAATGCGCCAAGTTGAAGATGTAAAAGGTGAAGATAAGGTGGTAAATAAGGTGAAAGGAAAGTGAACACTCTAGGGCGTGGTCAAAACAAAGTGAATGCTAGGCGTGGTGGAGTTTTAAATTTTTTTTTTCCTCCAAGTGCTACTTGCGCCTGAGGTGCTATGTGTTAAAGGTGTTGAAGAGTTTTGCCTGGGCGTTGGAAATTTTATGGAGAATAAAATACAAAGGGTGAATAATACATGCCCAGGCATTGGAAGTTGCCAGGTGAAAAATAAAATATGTTGTGCTTGCGAGGAAAATTTTCCAAGTGAAGCAAAATAAAATTTTCTCCACCACAGGCAGAGTGATTGAGGAGTGAATAAAATTTTCTAAGGGAAAATTTTCAAAGTGATTTAAAATTTTCTAAGGCACAAATGTTTTGTCTTAGAAAAATGCCTAAGTCTGGAGAGGTGATGGAATTTTCCTGAAGCGCGAGCAAAGTTGCCAGTGATGAAGTCAGAAGGTGCCTACATTGCAGGATGAGTAAAATAATTTTCAAGTCAGAGCAACAAAATTCTCAGAGGAGATGAAGAAATGAAATAAATTGTTGAAAATTATTTTTCCAAGGTTTAAAATTCCAGAAAATTAAATGAACCCGTTCGTTGGGTACCCATGGGTTCGACGCGTTCTGAAGAAAATTTTCTTCTGGGTATCGAAGATTGTCGATGAGGAATTGATTTTAAAGCCTTCCATGCTTCGCTGCGGCCTTCAGGATGGATATTTTTGATGGGCGCCAGGTTGATGAATTTCCTAAGGGAGATGTGAAAATTTTCTAAGGCAAATGTGAAGAAAATGTATTTTCAAGGTGAAATTCTCCAGACGATGAATTTGAAAGAAACTGCCTAGGTGAATTTGCTTCAATCCTTCGTGAAGATAGTTTACTTGAGCCAGAAATGAATAAAATCGAGGTTATCAGAGCTCCAGCAGGAAATGAATTTCAAAGATGAAGTTTGTCTAAGCATGAACTTGAACACAAGTTGGCGATGAACGCTGAAGTTGGAGCCGCGGAGGATCAGTGAGTGAGTTAGGTTTATATCATGAAGTATTCTAATACCCCTCTCCTTGCTTGTTTTGCAGGAGAAATGTTGAGGCCAGAGCACGATGACTTGAAGTGGAAGCACGATGAAGATGAGTTTCAATCTCGAAGGAGGAAAATTTGCAAGAAAATGGCTAAGTATTAAGACTTAGTATAACTCGAAGTGACGAAGATGAAAACCCTCAAGTGGAAGAAATCAAAGAACAATGCCAAGAAAGAAGATCGAGAACAGTGTGAACGCGTCTACAAATGGAATCTTCTAGAAGGATGATGATGGACATTATGGCGCATTTATTACCCCTCTCCTCTGTGGCGGTTTTTAGGGCAATATTATTTAGGGCTGAGGTGGCACGATTCTGGCCACTCTATTGATTGTAACCCTAGCCGTCTTTTGGGACTTGGCTAGCTATATAAAGGTGGAGTCCCCCTCATTTGTAACTCATTAGACAGTAGACAGTAGAGAAGATTAGTAGAATTGGAGTAGAGGGACAACTTAGAAGTAGCTTAGTATAGATTGATAGTGTAGTTTGAAGAAGAGGGAAAGTTTTCCCTTGAAAACTTTGTAAGAAATTGTTGTGAACACTCTCTCAATAAAAGAGTTTTTCATTGATGGTGAATTTCGTCTTTGTTGTGAGTAGCTAGCAAGGTTTCTTCGTCCTTCCGATTCAAATGGTAGCATAGTTCTAAGTAGTATAATTTTTATTCCATGCAAGTAGAAGATAGTGATTGTGAAATGTGGTGTTTGATCTAAACAACTTCGTCTATCCATACCACTAGTGTATTTGCTGATGGTGAATGCGCCTTGTGTGGTCAACTGGAATATCATGCACTTAACTTCAATCACAGTTTGAATGATGGTATGCGTCGTTGTGATGGTACCTTCATGTCAAGTGGTGGTTTGAACATCTTTAGTCATCTCCATTGAAGATTGCACCGACTCCGTGGAAGCTGTCCGATGAGAGGCAAAGCGAGGTCCGGTTAGAAGTTTGCTGAAGTTGAGCTCCACATCCCACACCTTAGAATAGATTTAGATTCTCTAAACCCTCCCCCATTTCAATTCAGTACTTTCTGATTAGAATAGGAAACCCGAACTTCATAGACAAATCTTTCAAGCATTTGAATTACTTTCTCCGCTGCTGAACAATTCCGTAAGTCCCCTTGAAATACCAGCAAATCACATCGAGCCAAACTGAGCCTATTCGCACTGAAAGAACCTTGGAGTTGAACGCATGAACTTTCTTGCAATCTTAGCATGCGGAATACTTTGATCAAGAGAGAATAGGGAAGCCGTTGGCGACTTTATTCTGCGTTGGTGCGGTCGCGAAAAACACATCAACAGGTTCCATGATTTCCAAAGTCATTACAAGATGAGATAAAGGAATTATCACTAGCTTGCTATAAGTTTAAACACATACACATTGAAATCTATAATGATGTAGTTATGAAGCTTCCTGGTCAATCTGAATGAAGATATTTCCAAATCTTGGCTACACGGAGAACAAGTCACTTGGTTGAACAAAGACCTAGGGAGTTATGTGAATTGAAGAATCAACTCTGCGTCACTAATGAGAAGTAGATTCTGGTCATCACAAAGTTGGAAAACACTCATAAGATCCTTGAAATCCTCTTGCAGAGAGGTGTTGAGGGGAGAGTTACTTCTTCAAACTTGCATCTTATCAAAGACTCTTTGAAAACAGTGAAAGAAGAGTACCTACAATTGATTAAAGATTGAGATAACGCCATCGAATTTGCAAAGGAGGCTATTAGTGCATTCAAAGAAAGGGAGAGAAAGGTTGATGAGCTTTCTCTTGAGCTTGTTTCGACAAAAGACATATTAGAAAATACTCGGGTAGCACTAATGGAGGTAGAAGATCAGCTAGCCGATACCAAGCTTTCCAAAGAACTAGAGAATGAACAAAGAGCTGAAGAAATCAAGCAAGTATTTGATCAAATATAATCAATCAATCGGACTCCATCAAAATGGGACATTATACAAATGGTGGTAGCCCCATATAGAATTGTGTCATGCACAAGAGAAGATGAGAATTTTCTTCACCATTTGTAGTTGCCCTGAATCCCTTGATTCTACCCTTGCTCTAGCCTTATCTAAACATATGCTTAGAGCCTCTGCTAGGCTATCATGATTCAAAATGGAAGTTGGGTCTATTGTCCTTGATTTTTGACATGCAAAAATTAGAGATAACCCATCAAAATTTTGACATTTTTAGGCCTCAAGGCACGTATTACGAGGTACAAAGGTTGGGAATTTTAAGTTTTGGGTCTATAGTCCTTTTGGATAAAAATTTTCATTCACTCTCGTCTGTTTTCGTGAAATTTTGAGTCATTTTTGGTGTATTTTTGGTCAATTTCGGGTTTCTAAGGCATCACTGCAGGTAGGGGTTTTGGTCTCTTATTACAAGTGAGTAATAGGAACTTTTTACCTTTATTGCAAGTTATAGGAACTTTTTGACCTCATTAAAAGTCAATAATAGGAACTTTTTGTTTTAATTGCAAGTTGTAGGAACTTTTTGTTCTAATTGCAAGTTATAGGAACTTTTTACTTAACTTACAAGTGTAGGAACTTTTTGCTCATATTACAAGTTACTTTTAAAAAAGTTCACTTGTAATGAGCTCTGAAAAGTCCGATTTTCTCTTAAAGTGAAAAAGTTCACTTGTAAAGTGTTATAAAAAGTCTGATTTTCTCTTTAAGTGAAAAAGTTCACTTGTAAAGTGTTATAAAAAGTCCGTTTTCCTCTTAAGTGAAAAAGTGAACTTGTTATGAGCTCCAAAAAGTCCGATTTAAGTCATTCTCATAAAGTTTACTTGTAATTGTCTTTCAAAAGCCCGATTTTAACTTAAATCACTTGCAAAGTGCTCTAAAAAGCCTGATTTAAGTCATATATTTTAAAAGTTAACTTGCAATGAGCTTTTAAAAACCCAATTTCACTTTTACATGTAAAAGCAACTTGCAATGGGGGTCTCAAGACCCGATTTGCAAGTAAAGGACATTTTTAAAGTTATTTGTTATAAAGTTTACTTGTAATGAGCATCAAAAAACCCGAAATTAGTTTTGCGAGTGTTTTTGTGGATTTTTAGCTTGCTCTTGCTCATATGTACCCCCATTGGAGAGATTTTTGGCATGAAGAACACTTGGCAAGGTCTGCAACTTTATTGAATCCCCATTTTTGCTTTACCATTGCCAAGTTTTTGTAGATTTGAGTTTGTGCAAGGTGCCTAGGGTTTTTCTTCATTTTGGTTTGCAAACTCTTGTTGCAGGTATTTTCTTTTTGTTTCTTTTTATTTTTCTGTTTTTGTTGCTTTATATCTTTTGTTTGAGGTCACCTTTCTATGGAGGTTGAGATTGCATATTTTAAAAAAAACGTGTTTGGCTGAAAAATGCGTTTTTCCACTTCATTCGCCCTTCATTCACTCGCTTTCATTTCATTTTGTTGGCGTAACAACTAACACCTTTGGAGTATAAGTTGGTATGGACAGCTATGCACACTACACAATGAGTGCTTTTCAAATTAGGAGGGGAAGCTCCCTTGTTGTGCAGACAAAATGCTTTGAAAAGTAAACTAAATTATTTCCTATCTTTTTGTCTCAGCTGTAAGAGGCACAAGGTTAAGAAAACCACGAACGTTGCAGCTAAGGATTTTCTAGTTTTGCAGATCAGTAACTACAACTAAAACAAAAGCTTTAAACCTATCCAGTCTCCTCAAGTAAACAAAGCATGACGAAATGGAGCAAGAATGTTCTTATATGATAAACCAGGTACAGATTCACAACATGAGGGCAAGGTGGCACAACTATTTTCTGGTCTAAATAGGTTTATTATCACACACATCACACAATAAGCTTAAGTACAGATTCTCAACGTGAAGGCAAGGTACGCACAATTATTTGCTGAATCTGAATAGGCTTATTGAAAACAAAACACAAAGGATAGCCAACTAGGACAGTAAATTGCATAGACGAAACACGCGTACAATTTACGATCGAACTAGCCACTATGTCTAACTAAGATAAGCATTCACCATAATAACAACATGAAACCCAAGTGGCATAACAATTCATCATTATAACAAATACTCGCGAACAAATACAGAATAAGCAATATTACAGGCAAGGTAAGCACAACATATATTACTCTCTCGTGCAAAAGTTAATTACAAATGAGCAAAAACTCTTATTTATAGACATCAAAGGTGTAGGGAACCCTAAAATCACCTTGATTCAACTATAGTCTTGCAATGCATGCAAGATTTTATTGCTAAACCCTAACAAAACAAACTATACAGTTAACTGGAAAACTACCATCAGTTAACCGGTACAAACTACTCTAACTGGACAATGTGCAAGCATGCACGTTCTTATTGAAAGAAAAGTTAACTGGAACACTACCCTCAGTTAACTGAAAACCCTAAACCTAACTCCTGCGAAGATAATTCCAAGGAGGAGATATGCATGTATGAAATCAATAAGAGAACTCAAAACTGAAAGTCAAATTAACTACTGCTCCTGACTCTATCCTCGAAACTAACTGTAGGTCCCAACTGGCAGATCACTCCAAGTCATCTCAGTCCAACACCTTGACCAAGAATTCATCAATCACACTGTCGTCTGGCACCTTGATGCTATCCAAAATGATAATCTACCTCTTCAATTCCTTGTCACCATCCTTGATCGTATGCATGCATTCTCTAACATCCCCAACCGCCTTCTTGAAACTAGCTGAAATCATTGAAATATTTTCCAGTTTAGATGCCATAGGATCTCCTTCGAGATCACCACGAATTAGCTTCTCAAACTCGGCTTGCACTGTATCAAGCTTAACATACGTGCCATCCTCAAGAAGATAATGACACGGGATTTGAACGACAAAGCCACTGATGAGTGCAAGAACTCTGACAACGTTATCTTTGAGTGTATACAACCTGGTAGAGATCTTTTCGCATGTCTTCATTTTGAAAAGATGTTCTTCTTTCCAAGTGAAGACCTCTCTACCTTCATCAATCTCCAGAGCATCATATGCAACAGACAACTGAGATATGAGAACTCGATCCTTGGCTAAGCCCTCTGCAACTGAAATCTCAAGCAGTTGGATCCCTTGGCGAAGTTTATGCGCATCACTTCTTACCTGATATAAATCTGCAAGAAGATGCCGACCTGTAACAACAAGGCTTTAAACCCAGTTGTTTAAAAGTCTGCCATGATTGACTAATTGATCCAACTTTTGTTTTTCTGCAGGTGTATTCTGTGAAAGAACAGGTGCTCTACTTGGATTTCCATGAACAAGATCAGAGATATACTATCGAAGTTGATTGTTCTTAGCTTTAAGAAGTGCTTTATCTTCTCTGTCTTTTGTGATGCGCTCTTCAAGATTATTAGTGACAATCTTAAGAAGACTCACGTCTGTTTCTCAAGTGGTCCTACCAAGATTCACTTTGGTGAAGTTGAAATCATCGACTTCAACCTCATCCAGGCTCTTACCCTCTGGAGGAGTAGCAACCTCTATGACAATCTCTGACTCTAGAGTCTTCTCGATATGCACCTGCTTCTTGATTTTCTTGTTTGACCTCTTATGATAAGGTTCACTGAACCCAGATAAATCAGGATTATATGAAGGCTCTCGCCTCTATCTCCCCAAAGATCTCTCGAGCCAACAAGACTGAACAATATTATCAATTCGAGGAGAGAGTGTCCTTGATGTATCAACTTGTGGTGGGTCGGTTGTCTTTGATTCTACTCGAACTAGCATCTCAGGCTCTGAATCTATATCAATAGCATACACACGTGGTGAACTAGGAGGTGAAATACGTGGCTCAACCGGAATGACTGTCTCCACTGGAATTTCAGGCGCGCTCTCTACTTGCTTCTACTTCCTTTTGCCAGTAGTCCTCCCCCTCGTGTTTCTGCTGAGTCTAACCCCTTTAGGTGGCTTCAGGATAACCTTGACCCAAGGCCTTGACCTCGAAGTAGAAGGCAATGAAGAAAAACCCACTGGCGGCTCTGTAATCAGAATTGACTTTCGCCTTCGTTTACTCTCCAAGAACTGCTTGTTAGTCGTGATAACTGATCTAGACACATCTTCAATAGAAGTATTCTCCTTAGCATACCAATCTGGTGAGCGAAGTAGCTGCCAAGCAACTTGATCCTTGACATATGAATTGAGTAGAACTTCTCCATCATCATCTGATAAATCGTCAACATCCTCTAATAGGTAGTCAGAGAGCTGAGTAATAGTGAGTCTGCAGTAGTGACGACTACGAACCTTGAGCTCATCTTCGCAATTAGCCTAGAAGTCTTCAAGTGCTAGCTTATGTGCAATCCCTCGCTCCAACCTGGCTGCATACTGACCCAAAGGATCATAGGAATGCCTCTCAATGTGAGACTTGAGTTTGAATTTCTCCATCTCGGTTGACATATACTTGGCATCTGCTGCAGTTCTGCATGTGAAAATACCCAATCCGAAAGAAAAGGAAACTGCAGACTTATGACGACTACGAAGAAAAGAGTGAACGTGTTGAACTTGTTTGAGAAATTCCATGAAAAGAATCTTGTTTGACAGGTACCTCGGTAACATTAGAGGCTCTCCGACATATCCATAAACCTGGATGTATGTAAAAGTAGGGAATTGGATAAACCAATCCACCCAAGTCTCCATTGCTGATTTTGCCTCTGTAGAAATCTGGATGTGCATTTCATTGTCGAGATCTCTGATTGTCTTCATGGAAAAGTGATCATTCACTGCTTGGAAATCTTGTTCAGCTTTAGAAAACTCCAACTGAGAGTAGTACTCATGAACATGCTAAACACGAAGAGTCCCGTTAGTCTTTAGGTGTCTATAACTGCCTTGAGATGCAACTAAGTAGACCAAGTGAGACACCATGTGAAACTAATGAAACCTGAGAAATCTAGTAATTTGCTGATGCAGGCAATCACTGATCAACATGGCCTAGTCGAAATTTTCTGTGCCATTAAGGATTCTGGAAATGATGCAAAATATCCATGGTCGGAAAGTACTAGCATCTTCCTGACCTGTAACCCAATTGAGTAGAGTTATCAAAACAACAACCTCGTCCTTAAATTCACCACAACCAACCTTTTTAGGCATGTTACTCTTTTGAATCTTCAACCATCTCTGAGCAACCTTTCTTTGAGAACGTTCTTGATCTTCATTCCATATCTTTTCAAAAGCCTCAATAATCACAGTGAAATTGTCTGAACGAGGAGGAATAGAAAATCATTTCTCTACGTCCTTTGGCTTAAGACTGCAGATGACTCTCCCATCAGCTGATTTGATTTGTTGTGTAGACGAGTCGTAATGCTTGACACAAGCAAGAACAAACTCGAGATTGAAAGCAATGACGGGAATAGACGCTGCTGCCAACAACCCGGAATGTTCAAGATTCTTAAATGTATTGCTGCTAACGCCCTCTAGTGCATTCAGATTGATCACAGGATAGACATGACCTAAGTCTGTATTTGAAGTTTTCACAAAGTCATGCATAAGAACCGATTTGGTCTTATAATCTATGAGATTGAATTGCATTTTGAAAATGAGGACTTTTGACTGTGAAGTTGGGTATATTCGGACAACTTTCTGAAAAGGCTGGAAAATTGTGGACAAGGCTAAAAATAGCTTATGGCAGGAAAATTTTCCGGAATTTTTCTGAAATGTGGGTTTTGTGTAGAATCAAATTTTAGGACAACCCAGATCAATAAAAATTCAAAAAATTGAGTTTTAGCAAGGCATGCAGAGGTTTTTCAATCGAGAAAATCACTAGTTCTAGAGCTCGTTCGAGACAATTTTTCCCAAGAAAATCCGGAACATGGGTTTTATGCAGAATGGAAATCTAAGGCAACCCAGATACCTAAATTTTGGAAAAGATGTGTTTTTGACCCACATGCAAAGAAATTCTCGGAAAAAAGCACTGAGCTTTAGAATAAAAGCTACAAGGCAATTTTCTTGAAAAAATCTAAGACATGGGTTTTGATGCTGATGCTAAAGTATGCGAACCTAGATGATCAAACACTGAAAAATTTTCAGTTTTCTTTGAGATGCGAAGAATACCTAAGACGAGAATAGAAGAAATTAGATAGAAGATAGAAGTTTGTTTTTGTTTATTCAACTTCTGTAGAAAAACGCCTATGCTTGACTGGAATTTGATGAAACCTGCATGCAAATGAAAAATGAAGTCTGGAATATCCTTCCTCTAAACAAACTGGATCCGTTGCTACGAAGAACACTGAAAACTGACACTTGTAGCACCTTCAAATCATTGTTTGCTCAAGAAAAACGTATTTCTCTTTGCTTGGGATGAAGAATAATGGATGCCTAAGTTTGAATAAATAGGCTTTCACATGAAAGTCGTGGTAAATGCATGCAAATCTTAAAAATGGCGCTTGGCTTGTGATTGGACCTCAAATAATCCACGCCTAGCCTTTGATTGGCTCTCAAAACAGTTAACTAATGATCAATATGCCCTAAATAAAGCGCCATGCTTTAATATTATAAATCGCCATAAACAAGACTTCAGTTGAAAAATACTAACTGAGGCGCCATGCTTGAAAACTTCAGTTGAAAAATCCTAAGTAAAGTGCCATCCTTTGATATCTTAAGATAAATCTTGACATGCGCCATGCATTAAAGCTTCAGTTAATTTTTGACATGCACTTTAGTTAAGTGAACATGCAAAATAATAACTCAACATGCAAAGCTAGTTAACTGGACATGCAAATTAGTTAACTCAACATGCGAAATTGAAAAAGCACTTGACATGCAAAGATGTCAACTGAAGATGACAACCCAGAAATCGTTTTCTTCAACTGAAAGTCGAAATTCAAATATTGAAATAATATTTAAAATTCCTCTTTTAGGCGCACATGTGATTTTGAGTTTGAAAAATCAACTTTGACTTTTGGCATTCAAACTTAGCCATTTTTCATGAAAACTAGATTTTGAACCTCTTCAGAGCCTCTATTCAATCCCTGCCACTAATTGACTGACCTCACCGATTGACTGGCTGACAGGTGCATTGTAGAGCAGGACAAAAACTGATCAAAACACTCCTTGAGACTGCAGACCATAAAACTAAGATTAGAGGACTCGGAAATCCAAGCGCCCTTTGCAAAAGCTGTGCTTTTTCTTAGACTTAGCCAAATTTTCTCCATCTTCATTTCGTATGAAGGGAAAACTGAATCCTCCATAACTTTTGTTTGACAAAGTTTCAGGACTGGATAACTGGCTCACTGCGGAGCTGACTTCGTTCCACACAACAACCTCAAGAGAGCACTTCTTCTGAAAACATCATCTGGGGATTGAAAATCAAGGGCGCCTTTTGAAAAATGTGCTCTTTTCATCCCAAAGACAGCCATTTTTCAAATTGGCCAAAACATCACTAAAAAACTGGTTGTCGGCTATTGAGTCAACTTCTAACCTGACAGAGACAGGCAACGGAGAGATGAATGTAACACGGACAAAATGAATACCTGAGATCATCAAAAAGAAGGCATTCAAGGCTCCAAAATCTCAAGCGCCTTTTTCAAAATGTGCTTTTTTGCTTTTTTTCTTTGATATCTTGACCAAGATTTAACCTTGTGTTTGACCTCTGGCTCAAGCAATTCAACAACTTAGATTCACCTGCTAACGGATGCATTGCGAAGCCTAAGCAGATGTGAGACAAACATCCTAGGTGTCATTTGATCAAAAACCTTCATTTGACCCCTCAAAAAGATGGGTGCCTTTCTCAAAAGCTGTGCTTTTCCCTCTAGTGTTAAGTCATTTTTCACCTTTCTCATTTCTCATTGAATTCCTCGTAACAGGTGTTGACCATATCTTTCAGGCTGGCTGGATAGCTCATCACGAAGGTGATAGTATTCCTGACAAATCCTCCTGGAAGTGACAAGTCTCAAAACTGACATTTGGGCCTCTAAAATCTAGGGCGCCCTTGGCCTCCAGGGGCTTTGGTGCTCCAGAGTTAGCCAAATTTTGATGATTTTCATCCAGCGAAAAATCTCCTCCGAGACGAAGCATTACTTAGCACTTATCTTGCCACAAATTCTTCATTTGAGTGTTTTAGGTTGACATTTGGCTATCTGCCATTGATGACTCCAAAAATCTCTTTTCTCCATCTGAAAAAGTGAAAACTACCCACCAGACCTAAACTGAGTTTTAACTAAAACTAACTTCACCATTGTGATCGTGAAGCAAAATAAGACAATCAAAACAATTTTTAGTCAATTCTGACAAGTTTCAATTTTTAGGGTTTCAGGGCACAACAGGCGCTTGAAAAACCTTAATTTTCAATTTTTCAAAATTTTACCAGTATCTTTTAGACATCAATCTGACACAAAGTCCATACCTGACTTGCCCAAAAATAGTGTTTTGACATCACTTTAACAAGGTTAAGACTCTATTAGCAAAATGTCTTAATGAAGCAAAAAATTTGGTTTGGGTACAACACATTTTCACTCACCTCATTTGCCATTACCATTTTTTTTCATCATTATCATTTTCTGCTAAAAAATGACATCTTGGCTAAGAATCGGGTTTTCATGATCCAACTGCAAGTAGGAGATTTTGACTAAAATTACAAGTTGAAATAGTAACTTGCAATTACCTCTCATTTTTCCTACCTTGCATTCAGTTACTTGCAATATGTTCCAAAAATCCCGATTACACACTTTACTTGCAGTCAGTCTTCCAAAACCCAAAATTGAGCTTTGGCCTCACTTTTGAACCCCCTTTGTCTCATTCTCGTTAGTCCGTTAGCACACATGACCCACCAAATCCATAATATAAGGCATGGGCCTTATTTTTCAAGCAAATTCCAAGATTGGAGAATGATACAAAGAAAGAACAACAACATGACGAAGCCACAAAAGGAGTTGAATAAGTGACATAATTGAGCATAGAATGCTTACAAAGATGGAAGAATGTTTTCCAAACAGCAGAATGAAGATCCAATCAAGGATGATGTAGTTCGAGTTGTGTCTTCAGACACTTAGAATAGTTTCAATTATGCATTTATAATTTAGTTTTGACAAATTAAATGTAAAATGGAAAAATGTAATTGCATGTGATCATATCACTTGCAAAGTTGTAACTTGTAATTACATGTAATCAAATTACAAGTCAAAATAAATTAGGACTATAATTTGGAATAAGTCAATTGCAGTTAGTTAGTGGTTGAGAGAATTTCTCAAGTTAGTTGGGATCCTCCCACCCTTTTCTCAAGACTTCTCTCCTACAAATACTTGAGGGAGTCTATTGTAATGAGGATCTTTTTGGCAATAGAGAGAACTCTACAGAAATTTACAGCAAAGAGACTTTGTGCTTTGTGTATGTAAACTTGATATTTCCAAGCAATATAAAGAAGGACTATGAGATTTAAGACTTTGTGTTGAATCTTATTGTATGTTATTATTATGTTCCTATGTCACAGTAGTGCATTTTTCTGAGTTTACTTGTGAGATTGTGGAGCTGTTGTGGAAAGACTTTAGTCTGATTTCTTGCAGAATTTGTGCTGCAAATTTGAAGGATTGAATTAAAAATAGGTGAATTCATAACAAGAGATATAATACAAGACTTTGTGCTTATATTATCTTTCTTGTTTACAGCTTAGAAGTACATATAAATAAAGACTTTGTGCTTTATTTTGCTGCTCAATTTTATACTATTGGTTAAACGGAAGTCATATCTCAAAAGGTTGATAGGAAGATAAGCTATGAAGACTTTGTGTTTCAAGTGGTATCTACTCGTCCCGGGAAAAAATGGAAGACTTTGTGCTTTCAGGAAACTTTGCTTCTTTAAAAATCACATTAAGCTTGCTCTCTATGTAACTATTGTGAAATAGTTAAATAGCAGAAATTTTCCCTATACTATTTTGAATTTTCTTTCTTGAAAGGAGGAAAGATTAAACATCTATTCTGAGAAAAGAGAATAGGATGAGTAACACCATGAATTATAGCATAGAATTAATATAGTCGTACCATTTTCACAGCAAATAGAATAGTAAATCTGAGGGGGAGCCTTCCCTCATATAAATAGGAGAGATTTATTCTCACACACTGTGGCTGAAACCACCATTTTGCTAAACCTCACAAGTTTGCAAAATTTTCAACCAACAGGGTTGTTGTACCCAAACCATTTTTTTTTTTGCTTCATCAAGGCATTTTGCATAAAATAGTCTAAACCTTGCTAAAATGATGTCAAATACAGTTTTTGGGCAATATCAAGCATGGAGTTTTGTCAGTGTTTTGTCAGTCAAAGCCAGTATCCATTGATCAGAACTTGAATCAGAGATTTAGAATGAAGCATTTCACAGTGGAGGAGCATTTCGCGACGACGATTATACTTTTCAATGACCAAGATGAGGATTTCAGTGGTTCATTTTTGAAGATTTCTCAAGGAAAAGCAAAATTGCGCCCCTGTAGCCCAGGGGCGCCCTTCTTTTTGAAGGCCTAGATTTTGTGGCAAATGCTCATGAATATAGTCAATCTCTTCAGAATTAGTCTGCCTATTCGATGAGCTATCCTGCGAGGCTATCCGAGACTTGTAACTCCAGTAACTGGTGACAGAAGTTGAAGATTCCAAAGTTGCAGTTTGC
>VDFB02039275.1:0-15180 GCA_007258455.2 Sequoia sempervirens
GATAGGGAAATAATCAATCAGATTTTAGAGTATTGAAAACAATAAATCTAATTAGATCCTATCAAGCACAATAGAGTACGAAACAAACACGAAAATTACAATAATAAGCACAAATGCAAACCGATCTCCGCGCTAACTCAATTTATCTCCATTGCTCTTCTCCACCTGCACAAGGATGAAAGATTTCGAAGGTTGATTGTTGGAGGAATGTTGATTGCTCACTTCTGCAGCATAAAAACCTGATGAAGATGATAGATGGTGATTGAAGACTGATTTTGACAGAGTGAAGATGCTAGAAGAAGATTCGATGCAAATGGCTTGTGAAAGGTTTGATTTCTAGATTTTCGATGTGGACAGAGATAAGATTTGACAAGATTCGATAAGGATTTGATTTTTGTTTTATTTGATCAAAGAGGAAATAAAACAAGATAAGATAAGATTGTAAAAAGATAGAAGGATTCCATTTCCTGTTTTAAAGGAAATAAATCTTGAAAAAGACGAGAAGGATAATTGATGAATTATCTAATTAAATAAATTAATTAGATACACATGAGTTCATTTTTGGAAAGAAAGTGAGAAGATCTTTTTTAAATTTTATTAATTAAATAAATTTTGGATTTATTTAATTAACGTTGAATTTATGATTTCATTAATTAAATAATATAAATTGGCATTAATATTAAGAATTGATAAAGTATTTAGTAATTAAATCATATAAGTATTTAATTAACATTAGAGGGAATGGATAGATGTTATTAATTAAATAATATAAATTATTTAATTAACATTAGAGGAATGGATGATTTGAGTAATTAAATAATATAAATTATTTAATTAACATTAGAGAATGGATGGAAATGATCTAATTGAGTAAATAATATAAGTATTTAGTAACATTAGAGAAATAAATGAAAATAAGTCAAATAAATAACTAGTTAGATGACACGCATGGGTACCTAGGGAAAAACATACTACAAGGTGTCTAAATGATGCGATGTTGTGACAAGGTATCATAAGAGGGCATTTTTTGGTGTCTACATTTTTCCCCTCTTTGAGATGATGTTTGAGATGATGAGATTTGTGTAGAGTAACATCATTTCAAAGAAGTTAAGGTATGGATAGAGGAAAATGGATAATGATGTAAAATAGGACGTGATGGAATATTGATGCCTGAGGAAGGATGGGAAGGTTAGTTCTAAACGTGGGTAGGCTCTCGAAATGTGAAATGACAAAGGGAGGATAAAGATGAATGATGCAAGATAGAAAGTGTATGAAGGAGATGAATGATACATTATGCTACAATGAAGGTGAGCAACCATGATGTTTGATGTAGCACTAGACGTTATGCACCAAGATATAAGGACCAAGGTGACAATGTGTCTCGTGCCCCAGTGTAATACAGCCTTATCTAGACGTATGAGAGCATTAAAGTCCTAATGTACAAAAGGTATTATGTGACCTTAGATGCAAAGGATAATGCAAAAAGATATTCCAACATACACAAGATATGAATATTAGCTAGAATGATACAGATTTGATACAAATGCAAGATAAAATGATAACACACACAAGCAAGCAAGCAAGCAAGCATGCACAAATGATACAAAAACAAAAAAGATATTTCCCTTGTCAAGTTGTAAACCATTGATTGATTAATTAATGATGATGATAGTGTTGTCATTGTGGGGAGCAACATGTCCCTAGAGCAACACAAGGATGATGATAATTGATTGATTGGTTGGTTGATTTGGTTTATGACAAGATTAGGGTCAAGACCAAAGGATGTGATTGGATAATTTGACAAGATTGATTGACTTGATTGGTATGGATTAAGGATTGACTTGCATTTGGATTATGGCTTGGATTGATTCGATTGAGTTGATTGGATGCAATGTTTTTGAGGAAGATGATTGATTTGGTTGAATGGTTGAATGATTGGATTGATTTAAATTGAGATGACAGATTGATTAGATGACATTGGAAGAATTAATTGGATGGATTGATTTTATTGCTTGGATTTTTGTCAGATTGACTTTGATTTATTTTATTTTATTTTATTGGACTTTTGAAATGTTTAGATTTTTTTTGGATTTTTGAAATGTTTTGATTTTTTTGTATTTTTTAAATGTTTTGAATTCTTTGGACATTTTTTAAAATGTTTTGAATTTTTTTGAGATTTTTGAGAATGTTTTGAATTTTTTGGATTTTAAATGTTTTGTTTTTGTATTTTGAGATGTTTGAATTTTTGGATTTTTGAAATGTTTTGAATTGCATATTTTGAAATGTTTTAGAGGGTGTCGAAAGGGATGAAGGTGATGTACTGGTAACAGATACCAATGATGACAAAAGGGAAAACAGGAGTAGGTGCAGGAGATGAATTAGGTTGGTGGATGAAGGGGGTGGGTGATGGGAAAAAAGGCTCATGATATATGGATGGATGGTATGGATGTATGCATCATAGGAGAGAAAGGATGTGATTTCCAAAGACCATGTCGCATAGGAATAACATGCCCCATTCTAGGTACAATACTTAGGATTTTTCTGGACAAAGCTTATGACAATAGGATAATGATAGGCTTGTTTGGAAGGATGAGGTATATCAAGAGATACTCAAAACATGTTTCAACATTTTTCCCCTATTTCTTCATCAAGATCAAAAGAAGAAGGGTGGATGAATGGACTCAATATGATAGGTATGTATGATGGCTAAAGATGGTAGGTAGGGTGGAAATGATATGACATGAATGATAGGTTGGATAGATAAGACATTGTGCCCCCAAGTATAAGTGACAAAGAAGATCAACCTACACATGACACCTATTTGCTATCATGGTACTTATCTAGGGCGCTTGTTTACCAAGTTTTCACCATTGGACGAAGGATTTCTCTTTACTTTTGTTTTTTTAATCTTTTTATCTTTCTTTCTTCTTTTTTTGTCTTTTTGGATAGGAGAAGGGGAATATGGATAGGAGGGACTCAAGTGTCTAGTTGCATGAAAGTTGGTAGTCCCACTAGATATGGATGCCATTGCATGGACCATGTCAAGTGTCATTATGCTCATAGATGTTGGTAAGGGATGACATGAAAGGGATGGATTAGGTAGATGGTAGATTATGAAGGGCTTATGCAAGAATGGATGGGGAATAGTGGATGATGATGTGGATTGAATAGGACTTGTGCAAAAGAATGGATGAAAGGTTTATGCAAAAGAATGGACCATAGGAATGTGGGGGGGATATGTAGGATAATGCGTGAAGGATGAGGAGATGGAGGTATGTGGAATTGTTGTGAAATGGAAGGGAACCGTGACCAATGGTTGCACACACTGTGATAAACGTTGAAGCTTTTGATGTGGATGGGGTGTAGGAAGCAATGGAAATGTTTGCTTAGGAGGTGGTGGATGTAGTGCTTTTGGTACCCACATAGACTTAGTATTTTTATGAATTTTATTTGGCTTGTGGGTTTTAGGAATTTGAGACTTTTGAATAGAGTGGAAATGTGTGTTTTGGATGGAAGGGGATTTTTGGGATTTTTGTGATGTGGATGCCTCATTTGAATTGCTTTCTTTTTGCTTAGGTACCCAAACCCATTTAGTTTTGGCCTTTACTTTTGGAGGTATGGGCTTATATAACTTTTTAGATGTACTTGGGTTTGATATTTTGCAATTGTATGCTAAGGCATTAGGACCTTTATAATTTTTGACTTTATGTGTAGAGGCATCCAAATTTTTATTTTTGAATCCCTTGGGTTTGGTGGAATGGGTGGAAGCTTCATGTTTATACAATGTGTGCATTTGTTGGTCATGATTAGGAATGTTAGGGTATTTATGGATGGAGGGATAAGATGATTGAATGGTAGGGATATTAGGTGTTGGGAGTAATGGTGGTAAAGTGTATGGAGGGATATTAGGAGTTGGAAGCAATGGTGATAGATTTGATGGAGGGATTTTAGGAGTCAGAAGCAATGGTGGCAAAGTTGATGGTGGAAGGTGTATGGTCACATGCTTTTGACATTTGTAGGATGATGGATGTGAAATGGCAACATATGTTTTAGGGATATGATAGGCTTTATGATGAAAGGAGGTGGACTTGGGATGTATGGAGGAAGTACCAACATCTTTAGGTTGTTGTCCTTGGGGTGTATGTCCAAGGCCATAGGAGCGTGGAGGGACTTTGACATGGATGGGCTCCAAAATACATTGTTCATGAAGGTCTAGACCTTTACCTTGGTGATTCATATTTTGGAGTGTGCAATGGACAATGGGAATAGGTGTAGGTGGAACACTAGACACGAGTTCCTTATTGGATGGAGAAAATGACACAAGGGAAGATAATGGTTTTTGTTGTTCTAAGGAGGAACATTCATGAATGAGGGTGGATAGACCAATAGGATAGGATGGAGGACTTTCAATGGGGTTGATAGTGGTTGATGGAGGATCATTAGGATCTTGATTATCATTGTGTTCACTTAGATCCAAGATATTTGTTTGATCTTCTATGTGTGCTTGGGAGGCATATGTCTCATCAAGGGAAGTGGATGTTTGTGCATCATGGATGGGTGAGGTGAAAAGATCTTGACCATGGAATGCATAAAGTTGGCTAAGAGGATCATCATGGTCTTCTTGATCATAAAAGGGGTCTTGATCAAAGGTGGAAGATTGATCATGAACAGTATTAGGTATGTTATGAATGGAATCATTGGGAGGGTGTTGATCTTTATGTGGATGAGGGGGTAATGTTTCTGCGTGTTTAGGATTGTGCTCTTGAAATACCTCATGACTTATTGGAATGGAGGTGGAAGGGGATTTCTCATGGAGAGACTTGTCATGTTCTTGATGGTCAACAACATAGGAGCATGATAGAGGGTGACTTGGACTTATGAGGGGAGACTCTGGAATTGGCTCAAGGGGTTGTGGATGACATGGTTGGGTTGAAGGACTTGGCATGATGTTTGAGGATTCTTTTGTATGTTTAGGTATACATGTTGAATGACATGGCAATAGTTGATTCCTCGCTCGTAGCCCTTGGGTGACATCCTTTGGAGGTGTAGGGGTGGAAGGTGTTGGCTTAGGGTTTTTATTTTGATTGGATGATGGTATGATAAAGTTATAGTGTGCATGTGCTAGATTGGTATTCTCCTTGTCAATGGTTGCATTAGAACATGAGGAAGTTTGGCCTTCTTGCAAGGTAGAACTTAAAGTCACATGTGTTTGTCATGATGTGGCTTGATAGGTTGATGTGGCATTCACATGTGAAGAAGTGGATAGATTAGATTGGTATGAGGTGGAAGGAGATGGCACATTAGGTTGAGGTGGAATTGGTTGATAATGAATGGATAGGGGATGATGTTTTGGTTGTTGAATTTGACAAGTGGAAATGAAATGATTGGCTTGAGCTAGGAGGTGTTGGATTTTAGGTGATTTAATTTGTTGAAAATTTTGGAAGAGGGTTTGAAGGCTTTGTATGGTTTGGTGGTCTAGGGGTTGGGGTATTTGGTGAAGTGTCTGAAGGAGGTTTTGAAGTTGGGATGCTAGGGATTTGTGTTTGAATGTGGGCATGGTGTCACACATGTGTGTAAGCTCTTGCACATCGATTTTTTCCTCAAAGTATGTAACATCATTCATGTCATCATTAGAGGTGGTAGAGAAGCCCCTCGAAGTATGATTTTAGGTTTTGGTTTTCTTTCATGATTTTGACTATAGAAAGGGACTCCTTGAATTATGAGCTCAGGCTTAGGTTTTGTCTCATGATTTGGCCTAGATGGATAGCCCCCTTGGATTATGATTTTGGGCTTATGATTAGGATTGGGCTTGTTTATGATTAGGAACATTTTGATAAGTGGTGATCAGGACTAGGTATGTGATGGTGATGATGTGCAATGATTAGATTGGATGACTTGATTGATTAGGATGAAATGGATAGGATGCAACGTGTAGAGTGACTTGTATTTATGTGTTTAGCTTGATTGGGAAATGTTTAAATGAATGATCACACATGGACACACATAAATCACTCATGCAACACACATAAGCAAGTTTGAATTTGAAATTATGAATGTGATTATTAAGCACACACTTTAAGAAGACACATCAATAAGTCCCAGAACCGCCGAACTCCGAGCGGCGCGATCTGGAAAAGATAATTTGAAAGAAAACCCGCCGCCGCCCGGATAACCCCATCCTCCAACTTCAGCACCAAACGCCGTCTTCTATCCACCGACGCCCGTCCATGGTGATGAAATCCCCTTAACAGCCTCTGTGCTGGTTTGATTAAAAGCAAAACCGGCGGAGGTGCCGATCACACACACTTGACCCCGGTTCCTCCTCACAGTGGTTAATTTCCCTTAGAAATGAAATGTGTGGAAGAAAAAAATGAAGCACTCGTTCTTTTTAGATCCCAAATCAAATGTGTAGGAAGACAGTGGTTAATTTTAGACCTGATTTCTGAAGTGTGATTGAAGACAAAATTTGTTTTAAGCCAATTTCAATGGTGTGATCAAACAAGATTGATTTTATGCCCCAAATTGAAATGTGTGACAAAAAAAAGATTAAGAGTTTAAAAATAGAATGTGTGCACCTGATTATTTGCTTTCCAAATTGTTGTTTTGATTGATCCCAATGCTTTTCCAGCTTCGTATGATTCACCAACAAGTTGTCAAGACAAAAAAAAACAAATTACAAATCTGCTAGAAAAAAAGTCGTATGCGCCAAAGAATATATCAGAATTTGAGAAATTTAACTTTTTCAAAGTTAATAAACACCTACACCATTGGATAGCTTATGAAATTCTACCCCAAATAAAAAAAAATCGCTGAAAAAGACCAAAAAATGATCAAAATACGGCCATTTTAAGATTGACTGAAAAAATGCTGAAACAGAGGTATATGCGCTAAAACAGACCTCATATGTGCTAAAAAAAAATTCCCATATGCGCTAAAATAAGTACCAGATGCGTTAAAAGAAATCCTCGGATGCGCTAAAAAAAAATTTTATTTTATTTTTTTACAAATTTTTTAATGAAACAGTATATGTGCCATTTTGTTCCTTATAAGCACCGAAACAATCCCTGGATGCGTCGAAATAGCTCCTAAATGCGCTGAAAGACCTGCAAAAGCACTGTTAAACCTTGGATGCGCTACAGAAACCCTCAAATGTGCTAAAACAAAAAAAATTGCCGAAAATCTAAATTCCAGAACGTGAAATCCTATCATAAAACCTGCAAATAAATGTTAAAAACGGGGTAAGGCCCCACGGTGGGCACCAAAATGTAGATAGGGAAATAATCAATCAGATTTTAGAGTATTGAAAACAATAAATCTAATTAGATCCTATCAAGCACAATAGAGTACGAAACAAACACGAAAATCGCAATAATAAGCACAAATGCAAACCGATCTCCGCGCTAACTCGATTTATCTCCATTGCTCTTCTCCACCTGCACAAGGATGCAAGATTTCGAAGGTTGATTGTTGGAGGAATGTTGATTGCTCACTTCTGCAGCATAACAACCTGATGAAGATGATAGATGGCGATTGAAGACTGATTTTGATAGAGTGAAGATGCTAGAAGAAGATTCGATGCAAATGGCTTGTGAAAGTTTGATTTATAGATTTTCGATGTGGACAGAGATAAGATTTGACAAGATTCGATAAGGATTTGATTTTTGTTTTATTTGATCAAAGAGGAAATAAATTGTAAAAAGATAGAAGGATTCCATTTCCTGTTTTAAAGGAAATAAATCTTGAAAAAGACGAGAAGGATAATTGATGAATTATCTAATTAAATAAATTAATTAGATACACATGAGTTCATTTTTGGAAAGAAAGTGAGAAGATCTTTTTTAAATTTTATTAATTAAATAAATTTTGGATTTATTTAATTAACATTGAATTTATGATTTCATTAATTAAATAATATAAATTATTTAATTAATATTAGAAGAATTGATAGAAATTATTTAATTAATTAAATAATATAAATTATTTAATTAACATTAGAGGAATGGATGGAAATAATTTAATTAATTAAATAATATAAATTATTTAATTAACATTAGAGGAATGGATGAAAATGATCTAATTAATTAAATAATATAAATTATTTAATTAACATTAGAGGAAATAAATGAAATAAGTCAAATAAATAACTAATTAGATGATGACATGGGTACCTAGGGAAAACATGATACAAGGTGTCTAAATGATGCGATGTTGTGCCAAGGTATCGTAAGAGGACAATTTTTTGATGTCTACAGGAGTAACACAACGAAAGAAACATAAAATATGGAGGCAAATGTAGGTTAAAAAATTATCATTAACATAAATCTCAGTTACATTCAGCTAGCAACATTCGGGCTTACAGATTCGGCTCACAGGCCTGATACAACATGCTTAGGAATACAATATTTCAATATGCTCCTATATGCGAGCTGAAATCTTACAGGTCTAATCCCAAACTTCACTATCTATTCCTTATTGCCTATTCTAATGATTGGCTACAAGATTTATACCATATCCACAATTCTGTAAACATCTACGTCGGCCAAAGATTATCACATTCTCCAAAGGAAGAAAATGTAACGTGTGCATGAATAGGTCGACCTCAAATTTGAATTACTCTTCAACAGGTGCGTAAGACTATGTTTGGACCTATAATGAAGGTCGAGGACACTCCCAGGAACAATTAAAATCCCATCATTAAGATCCACAAGTTACGGGGATGATACACAACGATCAAATTAGCCGAAAAGTTTGAAATTAATCAGGTGCCAGTTCAAGAAACTGCCAAGAATTTCGGAAGCGATAACTTGCCGAAAAAAGATCCCATTACGCCCAAATCTTGGAACAAGGAAAATAAACATGTAGGCGATGTACTCCAAGATCCACAAGGTCTAGTGAGCAAAGATGATCAATCCACCAACACAAACTGAGAAAGAACACAACGAGAACAAAAAACTAAAAGAAAATACTTTTGGTTGATGTAAGATTGCCAAGAACCAAAGATGCTCTTGCATCATAATTGAAGATGAAAATAAAGATCTGAAGGAAAATATTAAAGAAGCAAATTACTGCATCAAAAAATTGAGAGAGTAAATCAAGAAGTTCATAGAAAGACATAAGGAGGTCAATGAACAATTGAAATAAGAAAACGAGAACATCATCAAACTAAAAGTGCAAGTGGAAGAAAAAAAAAGAATTGAGGAATGTCTGAATGTAATGGTAAAAATAAAAATTGATGAATGCACAAGGATTGAACTAGAAGTGGTAAATCTAAGATCAGATCTAGAAAGAGAAAGAATTCATGAAGAAAAATTCAATATGAGTTCTACAATACTTGATGAGTTAATTGCAAGTCAGAAGGCATCTAAAGACAAAGATGGTTTGGTAATTGAAAAGGGAGAAAGCTCAAAATAAGATCAAACACCTAATGTAAAGAAGACTAGTAAACCAAACAAGACTAAAGACAAGAAGAAAAATGGAAAGTTCTCAAATCAAAGGAACAATGCTAGAAGACTCCCTATCAGATAACCAAATGCTCAAAGGTACCCATCTTTTAATGGTATTTTTTATTTTGTCAATAAATTTGGACATAGAGCAATGAAATGTAGAATAAAAATGAATTAGAATGTTACATCCTTTACTGGTCAATGCTTTACATTCAAGAAGTTTGAGCATAGAGAAAATGAATGTAGAAGTCAAATGATGAATGCATATAATAATGATAGAATGATTTAGTCTTTCAATGGTTACTACTATACATGCTATGGATTTGGACACAAGGCTAATCAATGTAGATCTAGAATGAATGAAAGGAATAATTCTTAGCGAAATGTCATATGCAACAACTGCAATAGACCTAGACATATTGCTAGATTTTATAGGAGCAGGAATACAAGGATAATCCAGTAAAGAGAAATGAACCAGTTAAAAATATTTATCCAATTGAAGTAAATAACAAAATGGAAAAGATGTGGAGAAAGAAAGAGGATCCTAAGAACAAGGAAGAATCAAATACTACAAATGAATTTGTACCACCCTCTGGTGTAGATAATTCCTCTGGGAATTGAACCTAGGCATTGTCTTAGGGGGAGCAATAACAAACAATTAAATAAACCCATAACAATATGAGGTTCCATGGCTTGGAATGAAGATATGATATGGAGATGGATATTTTGGATCTTTTGGAGAAGACTCTAGAAGAAAATATGTAATTGTAGAGATTTACAGAGTGATTTAGGGTTTACTATTGCAGAAAGAAGTGTTTTCCAACTTTATTGTTTATCGTAGTGAATATGAAGTAGGCAGAATCAAAGGGTTATATACCTATTCTTTTTTTATTTTATTCACTTTTATGCATTTGGAGCGAGTAGAGTGGTTGAAGTGAATTCAAGAGTTTGAAGGTGACTTGTGAAGCAAAGCATCCAAACCCTAGTTTTAGTTGAGCAAGAAAAATGTATTTACTATTGTCCAAAGTTGAAATAGAATTTATTTTTCAAAGCATTTGATTTCAATAGAAATGGCTACATGTACACTAGCGAATGTGAGTGAAACCCTGGCTGAAATTCAAGAAATGCCCCATAAAAATATTTGAGAATGGCCTGCTTGGAGCTTTTTCAAGTATTTCCATATGGGTTTTTTCCTACAGAAGATATTAGGGCATACATCCATGAGGAAATCGAAGAGTAAAACCACACAATATTCACAGATGTATGGAAAAATCAATTGATTAGAGATGATTACAAAATTAAACCTGAGTATGAAAACCTAGTGAAGAAGAAACTAGATATTTTCCAATGGTTTCAATGCTTCATTTATGACGATGAAACTAACTATATGAGAATAGCATTAAGTAGAGTGCATGAAAAATTCATATGAACTAACATGCCCGGTTTGATATCTAAGGAAGTCATAAGGGAGATTACTAAACTATGTGCCATCGGATCTATACCGATATTGAAATATGTGAAGAAAAAGGATGTAATGGAATTAACTAGAGCTACATTTGATCAAAGGGCTCTCACTATGAAAACTATAAAGAATCCTATAGTAAGATATGTAACTATGATCATAGGATATAAGATATACTGCACCAATATAGAGAATTTTGTGTCAACTATATAAATTTATGTAGCCTATGAAATGGTGGAAAAAGGAAAGGACTATGATTTATGTGAGTTGCTCTGGTAACAAATATTTGACAACTTGAAGCAAAATAAAGAGAAGAAATACTCTTTCAAGTTTGGTTCTTTAGTAGTTTTTTTGTTGTTCTAATTTCTGAGGGAGCTTCTAAGAAGAAGCAATACCACATGGGATAAAAGCATACTAGAGTCCAATCAAATCTTTGAATATCTACACAACATTGGTGATATGAAAGCTTAAGATGAAGAGCTTACTGCATTCTTTGCAGTATTTCAGAAGAGAATACATGAAAGGGAGAGGATCCCTAAGTCTATGGTGGACACATATGAGAAGGATATCACATTTCTGGTCACAACAGATGAATGCATTATTGAGGCTGTAGAACCCAAAATTGCCTCGATTCTACCACTTGGATATGAGACCAATGAAAAAAAAGTAAATGGTTATGTTGACATATTGTTGAAAAGTCGTAAGGACCCTACACAAGAAATACATGGAACATATGAGGAGAAATCCATAGAAGTGTACATGGAGCTGAAAAATCCTGAAATAAAGATGAAAGTGAAAAAATGGTGGATGACTATTTCAAGGACAAGGGATTCATAGAAGAAAAAATACAAAAGAATAGAGCAAGAGAAAGGAGAGAAGAAAACACAACAAGTGGGTCCATCAGACCTAGAAGATCTAGAAGAACTACTTCCACCATTCCCCCTAGTGTTCAACAACCCTTTGGATCAATTTCTACCACCAAAAAAATCAAGAGAATGGAGATGAGTGCTTTGGTAACAGAGGAACCTCAGGTGAAGGAGGCCAAAAGTCTTGAAAAGAGGAAGAAAACTGCTCTAATAGTCCCCTCTACTACTACTACATCAAAAAGGAGAAAATAGAAAGTTGTTAGAGAAAAGAACATGAGTGTACTATTTGAAGAAGAAGAGGATGAAGGTCCTCCATTGATTATGAGAAGAACTAGTACAAAGAAAAATAGAATAGATATTGTTGATACCTTAGATGAAGGAGAGATTGAAAAAGAAAAAAAAAGCCTTCAGAATACATATGTATAAGCAGATGAAGGAAAAGAATAAAAATAAATCACACACAGTTGAACTGGAGAAGAAAAAGTCAACTCTAAAGAGACCGCATAGTCCAATGAAATTGGACTCATTTTTCAAAGGTATTTTGTATCATGAGATGTTGGGAGAAACAAGTTCCTTGTACAAAAATACAAATGAGGTGGACAAAGCCACCATAATAGAGGCAATCATCAAATACATTGTGATTATTGAAGCATACATGGAGAACATTAAGAGGAAGGTTCTAGATGATGTGTGGAACATCTTAATGGATAGGAGAAAAGAGGCCATAGAAAAGGAAGAGAAGCTTAGATTAGATGCTATGGAGAAAATTGGATTCTCCCTATCTGATACTGAAAAGGCCACATTGGCCCAAGTCATTAGCAAAGAAGTCAGAACAAAACAAAGGGTCACACTTTTGATGGGAAGAGAACATGATCAATTTGAGAAAATGCAGAAGAAAAGAAAGGAGAAGATTACTGATATAGCACATAAGTATGGCATGATTCCCATTTCCTATACCATCAAAGAAAAAGATCTGGTAAATGAAAACATTAGAGTTACTAATACAGGAGAAAATATAGATAATACTCCTCCAGATGAACCAATGCAAGATGTTGCTAAAGGAGATGTTATGCCTTGCATAACCAGCCCCATTTTGAGCTAGAACAAAATAGGTCCCCCTTTTTCGTTCTGGTTTCTTTTTCTTTTGGCTACTTGCTTTCCCCTTGGTGGTTCTTTTGGTTTTCTACCCGAGTTTGTCTTCTACTTTTGTCTAAGTTTGGATCTGCCTTAGTTATGAGTGGGTTTCTCTGAGTTCGAGGATTTTTCCATCCCGTAAGTTTTTAGGATCTCAAAACAAGAGCTCTGGCTAAACAACATTGTTTGGGTTTTGATTCTCAGGATTTGCATGGTGAATTTTCCATTTTTTCTCTCTTAGCGAGGAAATCGTCACCGTCGCAATTTCTGATATCGATGGATATTGAAGAGTGTGGAGTAGATGGTTAGTAAATGATGATGCATTTTATGATTCATTTATGCTATTTTGAAGATCTCACATGTTGTTCCTTGATTGATAATGATCGGATTAAGTTTCTAATGGGTGTTTTCATGCTTATTCTGCTAGAATCCGCCTAGCTCAGATTTCTCTAAAATTCTTCCTTGGCTTGGGTTCTGCGGGTCGGCCTGAAACCCGAACTATTTGTATGATCATTTTGTTCAAAGATTTAACGGTACCCTACTGACATAGGATTTGCTTTAATGATGATTTTGATTAATTAACTTCTTTTTGTATGATCTTTACTATGGTTTTCTTTGTTGAATGCAAGATTAAATCACATACAGGATGATATTTGTCAAGGGAGCTCAGCTGGGGTGCATTCTTCAATCCAGTTCGTCATGAAAGATTAGCTAGGAAAAGGTCGGCAAGACTTTCCTAACCTCTTGCTAACTAGTGGCTTGGCTTTGTCTGCTAAGGATCCAAAGGGGGTGTTAGAACTGCACAATTTTGATGATATTACATATTGTCCATACTCGCAAAGTTTCCAGAAAAGTCCCACCATGAGCATATTTTCCCCATATCTGGCCCTATTGCACTATAGATTCCATCAAGTCTGGATACTCCACATTACAGGTCATATCGCCATGAGATCATCAAAGTCTCCCTGACTTATAATGCATTTTGCTAAGTATGTGTCTTTGTTTCCTATCAGAAAGACCTCAGGGATGTCACGGTGACTAGAGTTCACATGCAGTTGCCTATTGGCCTTACATCATTAAGTCCTAGCGACTGAGCTTCATATTTATAAAATTTTTCAGGAAGGTCTAAAGCTGAATCTTAAGTGTCTCCTTGTTGGTGGTAGAAGGATCCATACATCGGCCAAAGTTTCTCTTCCCAGAGGTCTTGGCGAATTCATAAGTCGACTACACTTTAAGCGAGCAAACGCACTTCGGTGAGTCATGTCTTCTTGACATATAGTCCAAAAGCGAAATCTTTAGTCTTGTCGGTGGTGGTAAAATTCCATGAGGAGAAATCTTTCTTCGGTGCTTGATGTCTCGGCCAGACACGATGTCTCACTAACAAAGGCATCAAAGGGATTCTATCCCGATTGGTCTTGATTGGGAGAATCCACTATGTCATAGCGACAAAGAGTTGAACATAAGCTTCCTTGAGAGACATAGGATTTCTGCTGGGGACATCTCACAAGGGCGATAGAACACACTTGTCGGCATGGAGATTTGACCTTGTAAAAGAGAGTCTTGCCAATAGGGAGGTCCTGGTCTAAAATTGACGATAATTTTCCTTCGTGAAGTGCGGCCAATTGGCATGGGTCTCGTGAGAGGGGTTGCATCGGTGAAGGATAGGCTAGCCGACGCAATATGCGGCCGAGGGTGAGTCTTGGCGATCGACGTGTTCCCCAAGAGAAATGAAGGAGATGGCAAGATATTGAACTCGGTGTCTCCTGCCAACTCATAGAGGTCATCACAGGAAACAAAGGCGGGGAACAAAGAAGCGCCAAGGGGTTAGATGAAGGTCTCCACGAGATTGAAGGAGTCTTCTGCCGTCATGAGCTGGAGTAAGAAGATACTAAGCTCGGCGCAGCGTCTTGTCCAACCCGATAGGGTCTTCCGGAATACAGTGGGCACCATTGAAGAGGAGTTTGAGGGAGGTCTCCCGAAATAGGATTATTTCTTCGACATAAAAATAGGCTACGATGTGACTTCAGAGCTCAATAAGGGTCTCATCGACTGGTCCATGCTATGCCGATAACTGTTAGAAGAAAAAATTGCATTAGGGGGACACGATAAGTGTCTCACCAACATGCGATTTAAGGAAGACCACTCTTGACTGCTCAGGAATCTGGCATGGCATGTGATCATCCAATCAGAAGGAGCGAAGGTGGGACATTGACCGATTGACCACCCCTGTCGAAAAGACTAACAAAATGCAAGCAAGATGGTTTCCTTCTGAGAA